>VZTV01051611.1:2571-18569 GCA_013400875.1 Anhinga rufa
CACAGCACAGGAAGTGTAATAGAAAGCTGAGCTAAATTATGGTTCCAGCTTGAATTTCAACTGTGAATCCTGGCTCCTGTTAGTATAATATACAAAGTTATTTCTCCTGCATTTCTTTTTTAATTTCTTAAAAGAAAAATGAGTTTTCAACTGAGGTAATTCATGAAAAATATACTACAGGTGAACTGTATATGCATTTACCAGAGGAAGACTCTGCCTGGTGCCTAGGCTTCACTCACATCTTAATGGAAGTGGGATTTATGAGGCATCTGTCCTGATCTCATTTCTGCAGCCCAAAGGGCTGATGTCAGTCCAGCCTCAGTGTTACTCCTCCTTACATTACGGTCATGCAGTCTTTATATATGGGCTGGTGACTGCATTTTCCTTGCAACACAAAATAGACTGTAGACAGGTGACAGAGGAAGCAACATCACTTGATTTTACTATAAAGCAGTCAGTCTCTGCTAGGATTATTCACTACTTTCCTGTTACAGGAAGTATTTGGCCCCTTTGCAGCACCTGGGAATCCCTGAGAATCTGATCCCACAGTTTCTGCCTGCCTTTGCATTGGGTCCTGGCACCTTCAGAAAAGTGGCAGAAAATCCAGTTCATGTTTAATACTTACAGCTTAACTGGTGCAGTACTATATCATAGACGCACATGTATGCTGACACACACAGGCACACATGTCAACAGCCTCCCGACTCATGCACATGCTTATTGTACTCCTTCTCCACAGGGCTGCCTCATTTTAAGTGATGAGTTGAACCACACTTCTCTCGTTCTTGGTGCGAGGCTTTCAGGTGCTACTATTAGAATCTTCAAGCATAATAGTGAGTATTGAAGTTGGAAATATTTAGAGACAGTTGTTCACACCTCAAAGGCAAGAATGCTTCCTTTGCTTGCTTTGCTGTCAGTTCCCAGCTAATACTTTTGTCCAGGCAGGAGGATTAACTGTTCAATATCATGAGTGATTTCTGATGGGGAAAAATAGTGTAATATTACAATTGCTATTGTACATGATTTGGGTCATCAGGTTGGACCTTAATTTCAAAATCCAGAGTCTTATTCTCGTTGCTGTCTTTTTGATATGCTGAACGACTGTGTGCTGTCATAAAGGTTTTCTTGTTATTTTCACTATAGCCAAAATAGTACAAACATACTTAGAAAAACATACTCCATATTTCCTGCCTCTGTTTCCAGCAGGTTCAGTGCAACCAGAGTTACATTAATGTGGCATTACTTTGGAACGGTTACCCTGAATTCCCAGGGGCCTAACCCAAAGATGCAAAAGGGTATATCAAAAGCATCATCCCAAATAGTCTTTGAAGTATAATTTTAGTATAGAAATCACACGTTAACTTTGCAATCATATAATTATCCTCTAAAATACTCAAGCTTTTTAACTTTTATTTAGTTAATGCTTCTGTGGTCACTGTCAGAGACATTGTGATTGCTTTGATGACAAGGGCTTGTGCTTTTTCTTTATTCCCCATCACAGTTCCCCTTTCCATTCCCATTGCTGCCAACAGGCAGTCATTGCAGCAGAGGTTAAGAAACTAGAGAACTGGTGAGGAATGAGAAAAGAGGTCTGATCACCTTTGTTAATAGCTAATACAGTCCCTTCTCTTTATTAAGTGTTCTGTTCAGCCCTGAGGTGAGCAAAAATTAATTATGCATATGCTGCAAAAGGCCTATGGATCCATTGGAATGAAAAGCACACTATAATTACAATATAAGGTGTTGTTATAATTAATATCTATTCATAATTTGGGCAAGAAGCAATTTCTGAAGATCATTCAAGAATTAAATGTCATCTGAACCCAAATGTTTTTACAGAAGTAATTATTCATAGATTAGCCTGTAGCATACCCCAACTTGGTTCACTTTCACAAATGTGGGTATGGTAGGCATAGTTGCTATACCAGTCTTTTCTCAGCTCTTCTTTAGTTTGTTCAGTGCCTTATCGCATTCAAATGGGTTTACATCACATCTTGCAGGGTGACCTCTCACTACCCAAATCCAAATGTTCTCAGCCTCTCCAACCCTCTATGCTGCATGCAGCCCAGCTGGCTTGTGTTGCTTCCCACAGCATTTCAAAGAACATTACAGTTTGGGGAGTGTATTACTCTCAACTTCTAGGGAAGCAGTGAAGGCAGCACTTTGAGCTGTCATTCTTGCTTTAAGGAATTCAGTCTCTAACCATCCCCCAATATTTTATTCCACTCCCAAGAAGCTGATACCTAACCATCCTCTGCTTGCACTTAATGATAAATTAAAGCTGATGTTCTTTTGTGAATAATGTATGAACCTAAAAATAATAGTGATTTGTCCAAAAAAACACCAGTCCAGCACTGGAAAATGTAGACAGTCCCTTTAATGGACTCAGCAAACATTAGTGGAAGCCCATCCAGGTCACTTTAGAAAAATGCATTGCTTTCTAGATTAGAGATCTGATTTGCCAAAGTCAGCCTTGTATGCCATTTCTGAGACATCACCTTAACTTATTTTCAAAATGAAACTGTGGAAACCTGTGCAAATACTATTTGGAATTTGAGCGTCAGCTTTTGTCATCACAGTTTTGCAGGCCTTGAGTCTTAACCTAAATTACACTTAGAGAGCACTTCATGTGAAGCAGCTTCACACATTCATGCTTGCTCTGTGAGCAAGCACTGTGAGTCTCTCAAGCACTGTGAGTCTCTCAGTGTGTTAGCTCCATGGTTAGAGAGTCCTTTCTTTCGAACATTTCCTCAATCATACCCATGCGTTACACATCACCAACAGCTTTTAAAATCACATGTCCAGAAATGTAGGTATGTGCCTTTTGCTTTGGAGAAAATAGGATGTGTATCGGGGGAGGATAGCAATGGAGAGCGTAATCCAGCAAGACTGCCTTTGTAGGATGCACAGTTTCACCCAAAACTAAGTAGACGGCCTTGTCTCTGTGAATCTGTCAGGGAGTAGCGTAGCACAAGTCAGTACAGCAAATTAATAAGGACACACATAACCAAAACTTCCACCTTGTGTTGGGAGGGTTCTGTTCAGTTAGGCAGGTGCTGCTTTGTTTTGTTAGATCAGAGCTCTGTTGCTTGTGCTCCCAGATTATCCTTCTTGCTAATGTGTGGATATATAGCATATATACAGGCATAGAATCATAGAATTGTAGAATGGTTTGGGTTGGAAGGGACCTTTAGAGGTCATCTAGTCCAAACCCCTGCAGTGAGCAGGGACAGCTTCAACTAGAGCAGGTTGCTCAGAGCCCCGTCCAGCCTGACCTTGAATGTTTCCAGGGATGGGGCATCGACCACCTCTCTGGGCAACCTCGGCCAGTGTCTCACCACCCTCATAGTAAAAAATTTATTCCTTATGTCCAGTCTAAATCTACTCTCCTTTAGTTTAAAACCATTACCTGTTGTCCTGTCACAACAGGCCTTGCTAAAGAGGTTGCCCCCATCCTTCCTACAGTCCCCCTTTAAGTACTGGAAGGCTGCAATAAGGTCTCCCCGCAGCCTTCTCTTCTCCAGGCTGAACAACCCCAACTCTCTCAGCCTGTCCTCATAGGAGAGGTGCTCCAGCCCCCTGATCATCTTCATGGCCTCCTCTGGACCCGCTCCAGCAGGTCCATGTCCTTCCTGTGCTGGGGGTTCCAGAGCTGGACGCAGCACTGCAGGGGGGTCTCACCAGAGCGGAGCAGAGGGGCAGAATCCCCTCCCTCGCCCTGCTGCCCACGCTGCTGGGGATGCAGCCCAGGATACGGTTGGCTTTCTGGGCTGCGAGCGCACATTGCTGGCTCTTGCCCAGCTTTTCGCTCACCAGTGCCCCCCAGTCCTTCTCTGCAGGGCTGCTCTCCATCCCTTCATCCCCCAGCCTGTATTGATACCGGGGGTTGCCCCGACCCAGGTGCAGGACCTTGCACTTGGCCTTGTTGAACCTCATGAGGTCCTCACAGTCCCACCTCTCCAGCTTGTCCAGGTCTCTCTGGATGACATCCCGTCCCTCAGGTGTGTCAAAGGCACTGCTCAGCTCGGTGTCATCTGCAAACTTGCTGAGGGTGCCCTTGATCCCACTGTCTATGTCATTGATTAAGATATTAAATAGTACCAGTCCCAGTATGGACCCCTGAAGGACACCACTCGTCACAGGTCTCCATCTGGACATTGAGCCATTGACCACTACCCTCTGGATGCGACCGTCCAACCAATTCCTCATCCACCGAACAGTCCACCCATCAAATCCGTATCTCTCCAGTTTAGAGAGAAGGTTGTTGTGGGGGACCATGTCAAAGGCCTTACAGAAGTCCAGATAGATGACATCCGTAGCTCTTCCCTTGTCCACTGATGTAGACATGCCATCATAGAAGGCCACTAGGTTGGCCAGGCAGGACTTGCCCTTGGTGAAGCCATGCTGGCTGCCTCAGAGCACGTCCCTGTCCTCCGTGTGCCTTACCATAGTTTCTAGGAGGCTCTGTTCCATGATCTTCCCAGGCACAGAGGTGAGGCTGACAGGACGGTAGTTTCCCATTTGTGCACGCATGCCCAAATTGTCAGTCTATGTTAGTGCTGTCATTGTCGTGCTTACGAACAGGGGAATTAAGCCATTGTACATGTCATACTGCTTGATGCAAAAGAAAGGCTCTTTATGCTGTATTGGCCCTGTGGATGAGTAGAAAACTTTGCACCTTGAGTTACCACTTGAAGGTCTTTAATAAGCATTAATTTTGCATTAGGTAGTAATGTGTTTTGTCTTACTTCTTAAAATCCCCTCTGTATTCTAGTAGGAAAGGCAATACCCTCTGCTTCTAATTTCCAAGGACAAGGGATTGATGTGTGTCATTTCATATAAGGAAATCAATGACCCTTTAAAGAGCTTGGCCCTGAGCAGCAGCTGGAGGATGTTACTGTTTCAAAGGCTTGGCTAGGGCCCTTTGATGAGCAGTTGGAACAATTCTCCAGCAAGGTGTAGAAATAAAGAATAAATCTAAGCCCTATCCCCAAAAGGATTAGGGCTTAATGTGCATTTCATTCTCACTTCTATGCACAGAGCCAAGTTGTGTGGTGGCATGAGTTGGCTCACCTCCTTTGGAGCTATGCCAGGTTACACAAAAATACTGTTTGACCCAGGATTGCCCTACACTAAAGACAGTAAAAGAAATGCCAAGCAGTACCACTACTAGTGCCTGAGATGTGCTTTCTGCACAGGAGACTCAAAAATAAATGCAAATCAGGCAGCAGATTTTGAAGTCACCTTTTTGCTATTAGAATGCAGCTTGAGAAAGCAGACTTTTTCCCATGCTCCTTGTTGCTTACATCAGCCTCTTTTGAACTGCTGGGTAATACCCTTGGTAAAACTGCCTAGAACATATTTACTTTGGCTCTGACTTCCTTGGTTGCACATGTGTAGAAGAGACACTGGGAGAAGGGTGAGGTGTGAATGTTTGTTGCAGTTATTATAAATAGTTATCAAAATGAGGAGGAATAATTATGTAACAATTTAGTGAAGCAATGGTATATTTTCTGAACCAGCTACTTCCTGAATACTATACAAAAAACCATGCACAGGTCCGTGCTAGTAACCTCCCTTTCTAACAAGCTTGGCATCGTAAATCTCTCTCCCCTCCCTTTTTTCGCCCTGGTATAGAAAAACTATTTTGAAAAGGAAAATTATAGAAAACTTTGTTCTATGATAAAAATATTTCACAGAAAACAGAGTAAAACCTGCCATTTTAAACTTGCTACTGAAACACATTCACCTTTCAAAGGCTATGCTGTAGCTAATTCTGTAAGACTGTGTTATTTTATTTCAAAGCATATAATCTGTAATACTGGAGCTGTTTGTCATTACACAAAAGTAAATAATTATGCTTATTTCATTAGTAAGCCAAGAAGTAATCTCTAGTTATTACCTTAATTATGTACAATATAATTACAAAAGTTTCTTACAAAAGTTAATAATTCTATTTCAATAAGTAGGTAGCTGTCCTAGGCATTACACTTTTCATGAAAAGTCTGAATAGTTTTTCTACAACAGTTGAAATTGTTAGACCTCTGTTCTTCTCCTAAGTAAAATAAGAGACATCTGGATGTTTCTCCTTTTTGACAAAAACATTGCACAGGTGTATGAGAAGGTTTTCAAGCCTTAATGTGAACAGTAGAACAAAAATGCGCTGTGGACCTGTAAGTCCATTTTTATTTGGATGTAGGAATGTGCCCTGCATCCTAACTGCCAGTGAACAATCCCTTCCTTGTAAACAGTCAGGAATTTACAGGTCTGGGCTGAGAGAAATACACAGGCACACACCTACAGATCATCTACGTGAGAGACGTTTAGGAGAATATTCCATTTCACCCTATAACTAAAAACTACTGAACAGGGTATTCCCTTCCTGTGGGCTCTCATTAGCAGCATTGCTAGTCTTCACCCTGCCAGTGTCACACCAGTATGCCACAGGGTATTTGACCTTTAAGGGACTTTTTCTGTTCCAGGATCTTGTGAGTTTTTGTGGATGCTAGCAGCAAAGCTCAGCTCCCTGGAGCCTCTGCTTTAAGGAATTGGGTATACGGGGATTTATTTTTTTTTAGGACCTGAGCGGTCCTAAATTTATGCAGTAGTGTTTTTAGTGGACTAATATAGTTCTGACCTGCCCATAAAGCATCTGCCTTTTGTCTCTCCTGCCATGGTGTGGGCATCATTCAAGTTACCATTCCCCAGGCAGTGATTTATTTAGGAAGCTAGAAAGAGCTGCATTTCTACACTTGAAATGCAGCCAGCAGCACAGTCCAGCAACTAGTAGGCAGTGGGAGGAAGGTGGGAGGCTAAAACATCTCCCCAGCTCTGCGGCAGTAGCGGCCTGGCCTTGGTTATTTCTGTGCCAGAAGGTGTCTGATGTTACCCCTACCAGGCCTGGGCTCCAGGAGGCCTCTCCAACCCTCCCCAAGTGACCTGCATGGGGGTCCTTCAGCTATATGGGGGTTTCACTCTTGGATGTTTTTATTTTCTGGCCCAGGGACAGACTGACTTATTACATGCCATTTTTTATTTCTAAGACAATTTTTTATTAATATCATATATTTTAAAGTACTTTTTCAGAACCTCTGACCTTTATCTTGGTTAAATATTAGCCAAAATCCCTTGACGCTTCCAATAAAACTTGAAAAGCAAAACCAAATAGCTAACCATTAATCAGCTTGTGATTTTATCAAGGGTTTTCTGTTACAGAAATTCTGAGTCATATTGGTATCAGGTGCAGCAGTTTTGGGTCTTATACCGGTATCTGGTGAGAACCTATCTTTGTTCATTCAGTGAACAGATGAGTGTCTTACTGACTAACTACAACCAAGTGAATTCTGTTCATATCAGCCTGTATAAGAAGGTGCTGTGCAAGTCTTAGGATTTGTTTATTCTTTCTAATTCTACTGCGCTTTTCCCATATAGAATCAACCAACTCAGTTGCAGCCACATTTTCAGGTTTAGATTTGCAATTGCATGTGCAGTCTGTGGGAATGTCGTGACTATGCACAGAAATCAAGCCTTGTGGGAAAAAAAATGTCCAGTTCTCTTAATTGCAAGGGCACTTCAACACGCAATCAGAATAAGTGATACTATGAGGAGAGCAGGCAGTTGCAAGGCATAACCAAACACCTTGGTTAGATGAAAATCTGGCCTCTAATCTGGTGCTTGAGTCCACATCTGAAATGGGAATCACAGCAGTACATTCCTAGCTGCTTCTCACACACCTTTTCAGAGTGTTGTGAAAGTAATAAGGGGGTTTTTGGGTTCTCACAAATCAGGTGGTTGATGACAGAAGTGTGTCATGCAGGTGTGAGCTGTTCAGGTTTCCATACAAAATATAGTTTCCTGCTTGGACGACAGCTGTGAATTTATGTTAATCCAACTCTGGCATTTCTCGGTCTACTCAGTCAAATTAATGCTTTGGAGTTCAGATATGTGTGCCATGAGGACACCTTAAAGAGCAAATGCAGATACCTGGAGGAGTTGTAGTTAACACAGAGAACTTTTAGACAGCAGAAGGTCCTCACCTTTCAGTGCAAACATATCCTCTAGGAAAAAAGAAGGAGAAAAAAGCACAAAGAAGTGGGGAAACTGTAAGTGCATGCCTTTAAGCAAGCAAATAAAATAGGGGGGAAACAAAAGAGACAAATGAACAGGTAAAAACTAGTGAAAAATCTCTTTCGTTGCAAAAACCAGAGAGTTTGCAGTGGCTTAGTACAAAATGGTTCCTTAATTTATTTTTTTTTTCCAAAGGTGTAAGTGGCCCTTGAATTTAGGAAGGGAGAGCAGTGTTATAGCTATTACAGAGCAGGATGAAAGGCATATTACCCACTAAGGTTTTGTTCTCCTTGAAGCCTCTGGCCACTATCAGAGACAAGATTTTTGCGCCAGATAGGTGGACCGCAGCCTAATCCAGTTTGGCATGTATTTCCCTGTGACACATACAGACGCTGCCGCAGAGAGGAGACTGGTATATCCTGCTCCTAGCATGCTGTGTCTGCATTTGCCCTCCTTGATTTGAGAAAGCCATGTCTGATTTGCCAAGTGTGAATAGGACTCTTTCCTGAGCAAGTGCTCTTTACTTTCACAGAGATACATATTTATTGAGGGGCAGGGAGGGGAGTCTGAGACTGTTACTGTGGCTGCAGTAATCACGGCTCCCACCACCCCATTCCAAATGAAGATATTCAAAGTCGTGATTTCAGGAAAATTACTCTAAAGATGCTTTTGCTGTTCAGAGCTGTGCCAGCAGTCAGGGACTTTTCAAAGACTAGTTTTCAGTATCATGAAACTACCTTCTACAGTCCTACAGTTACTGTTAGATCAACAAAACCCTTGTGGTGATTTCGCTTTGTTGCTTTAGGGATCTGCAAGGAGGGACAGCATTGTAGCTAACCACTTGAGTCACCCACGAAAGGACAGTGACCAGGAAAGGTACCAGTGGTGGGGAGAGAGCAAGAAAGAAGGAGGAAGATGCTGCAGTAGATGCGCTGCAGCAGGGGAGAGGTGGTTGCATGGGAGGGAAGGGACAGGTAGGCACAGTCTCCATGAACTTGCATCAGAATGCAAAATGGGAGAAACTGAAAACAAGAGTGGCAAACACAAGGTGAAGAAAAGAAGAATGTGATGTGATAAGAGTAGTAGTAGCCTGTTTATTTTAATTAAAAAGGATTCAGCTGACATCATGCAGGAGATTTCCAGCCCACGCGGAGGAATGGTGATGACATCCCCAGCATTGCAATGTAAGGATGAGAGGTGGAGACACTGTGTCTCCTTGCAAGGAGACACTGAGCATGCCTGGGAGAGAGCAGGGGCCCCTCCAGGAGCCTGGAGTCCCACCTGCACTGGAGGCAGCATGACACATGGCTGCCCGCCCAGGTCCAGGCTCGCTTCAACCCACGGGCAGTTTGTGTTGTTGGTATTTCTGTTGAAGTAACTCTGAAGGATCCCAAACAAGGATTATGCAAGTCTATATTAAATACTAAAAAACCTAAGAGATCCACTGTCCCTGCTTAGGAAACTTTATCCTCCATATTTAGACAATATGCCATAGGGAGAAGGTGGAAACTGAGACAAAGATAGATTTGGTTGTGCTTTAACTAATCAAGTGAAATTCTTAACACCACCTCCTGGGCTGGTGAACAGTTGTTAGCTATTACCGCTGAAAAGCCTGAGCTGGCGATGGTCAAACAAGGAAGGACAGTTATTTTCCCCATAACTGGTTATTCAAGATGGACTCATGCAACTCATCATCTCAATGTCCCAGTGTTTCACAGTCTAACTATATTTAATGGGCAAATAATTCGATATCCAAAAGCCACCTGGGATTGCACTGTTGGTTTTTTTGGCATTCAGTATATCCCACTTTCTGGAAAGTCTAAGCACAAGCACATAGAGAGCACTACATCTTCACTTTGAATAACAGCAGCGTTTTGAGGGGAAGGTTAAAGGTAACAGATTTTCTATTCCTCCAAATTTCCCCTTTCCTAATGAGGCACTACAAGCCCAAAGTAAAAAGGTCAGTAAAATTAATTTGCACCTAAACAAATTGCATTGACTGTTACAGACTTAAGAAAGGGTCACACATACATGTTTATCAGAATGAGGCATCAAAACCAAAGTGAGATAGCCCTGATCCTGCAAACAGACATGTGCTTAGCTTGTAGTCCAGCGGGACTATGTCATGCGTAGTCAGGCAAGCTCATCCTTCAGAGAGGTTCTTCCTTATCAGCAGTCTCATATTCCACACTAGTTTGGACAGAGGAGCTATTCACATCCATGTATTTTTTTAAACAGCTCTGTTAAACAGAGTTCTATACATTTCTCTTCTCCCTATCCTCTCCTCTTTGCTTTCTTTCTTTTCATGTGGATGTATGTTAAAAAAACCCTGAATCTTGAAGCCATGCTTTTTTGCTCAGAGGGGTGAGCAAACTGACTTTCCTGAAGTCTAGAGCCAATCTGTACTGACATGTAGACAGAATACCGAATTGGAAGACCCTGTATGATTCAGAGGAGGGTTTCAAAGGTCCCAAAAGGATTTAGATGGCAATGGCATCGGTAGAGAAATAATTCAGTGGAGAAAAGGGGGAGCCCAAATTTTACTTTGAGTGACTGAGGAAGCTTTCTGTCATCCTGGAGAGTCCTTTAATGCTCAGAACTCAAAAGGATTTCTGAATATTATCTACTCAAAAGAGAACGTGAGCAGCTCTCTTCTATGAAATATGCACGTACTGCAAATGCTCAGCTGGGTTATAAATTTCCCTTCTAAAGCACCAAGGAATTTTTATTTCCTTGATTGCCACCTAGTGGTAACTGTGCTGTCTGCATTGCATTATTCATAATAGCATTTCCATCTCAGAGCTCACTGAGCTGTGCAGATGATTGCACCATTGAAATATGGGGCAACTTACCATGCATGTGTTGTGCTTTGTAAGTTATAGCAAGGTCTTGCTAGGTCAAGAGATTACATGTGCGGGGTGGCACAGGTGTTTCTGAGAAATTTAACTTTCACTGAGATCAGTAAATGGTACTAGCAAGAGGTGAGGTACCAGAGTTGAAGGGTTCACATCACAACCATCTCTCAGGTCACAGGTTATTCATGATGGACAGTTACTATGCAAATGGCCTCATTCCAGTCAGGTGGAAACCAAGCTATAGGTCAACATTAATATAGCTGAGGCGTATTTTCTTCAGTTGGGATAATCGTATTTTAAAAATTAGCCTTGTACTATTTTAGAAGGTTATAATAACTGAATTAAGATGTGTTGCTTAAAAAGTGGGTTTATGTCATGAAAAAATGCCATTGATTTTTTCAACTCGCACTTTGAGCTGATTTGTAGTGTTCCTTGGGGTATTACGAGTCTCTGTAAGATGTTCTTTGAAAACATTTTGAAATGTCAATCCATATTCCTGAAAAGTACCAGAATAATTCATTTTGGAGGGTGCTCATTCATGTGCAGACACCAGAATGCTGGTTAGATTTCAAGTCTGCATTGACAGTCATATTTGGTCTGACCCTTATTCCTGTGACGTTTTCTACCTTGCTTTTTCCATGTTTTTCAAAACTTCAGTGGCTTTCCTTCAAGAATGTTATTCGATTATCAACACTCAGCCTTTGAGAGAGCAGCTAGATTTCTAACATTGTTTCGGGCCTCCTTATATCAAAGTCCTGCCAGTGCCAAGCATTTTGGCACCAAATTAGTGTATCTATGCCATGTGCTTGTATCCACTTGTCTCTCCCTCTCTCATCAGCAATCTTTCACTCACTTTCCTCTTGAGAAGGACAAGATTTCTCTTGCTGCCATTGTGATGTGCTTCACTCAGCCTGATCCAAACCTTTCCTGAAGCTGTTCATGAGCTGGTGGTGCTGCTGGAAAGCAATCAAAAACTCACTGGAAGCCTTGAGACATGAGTATCATCAACCCATACAGAGAACTGCTGGCAATTAGCCTCAGTACTTAAGCAAAGTGGTTCCGTTTTGCCTTTAAATAAAAATGTATGCCAAGAATTTCTAGAAGTTTCCCAGATAAGGTGCATGACTGGAAACTTTTTGTAACTCTCCTTGTCACTAGATTGCATTCATGCAAAGCAAACCAATCCCTGAGTCTGTCCTACTAATAAAGGAAGTTTATCTTCAGGACACATTTTTTTAATGTTGTCTTTTTCTGTATAGGAAAAAATAGTGCCCAGTAGAAAATCGAAAGTTGTTTAGAAAAATCTTTGTTGATGTTTTTTCTTCCTCCTTTTTCTTATTTTTAAATAAAGATATGCAGAGCCTTGAGAAGTTGCTGAGGGATGCAGTAATATATGGGCAGCCTCGAAGTCGCAGAGCATGGAGAAAAATTATCATCCTCGTGGAGGGCATTTACAGGTATGTTTCTGTTTTAGAAACGTGAGTACTCTTTATAATTTCTGAGGACAGAATGATCTATCGAGTGAAAGGAACATTGACTTTAGGTATCTGAGAGAAATCTTAATGAGACTGGAGGTTACAATAACATTCTGTTATCTTATAAATATGTTGATTTCCATTACGTCAGTCTGAGCGCTGGTGTAACCTGCTCCAGTTAGATCCTCTGCGTTGCTCTAAATGTTGATTTAGAAAATCACAGTGGAGTGGGAGATGTACTGTGAGAGCAAGATGGATCATTAGCGTGTGTATGTTGTCACAGATGTGATAAAATTCATGGAGCTGTTGTAGGTGAGGAGTTTTGCTAAGTGAGTAAGCTGAGTTTTCTACAGTTGTTTGTTATGCGCGGGCAGATCAAAAGACAACTACGCAGAGCTAATTAAGTTCTGCATACCCAGTTCTCATCCAGCTGTTGGATTCTAAAAACTCAGGCTAAACATAGTTCAGGTGATATCAGCACCTTTCTAGTAATTAGTGCTGGATCTAATGAACTCACACTTTAACAGGAAAAACAATTAAAAGGCTGCCTTTCAAAGAATTATATAGTGGTGTTTCATCTAGCCCCAGTCCCTGGAGGAATTTGAATGAGAGAAGTGCCTTTGAGAATCCATCAGATAATATCAGCATCGATGATACCATGTAATTATAGAGCATCCTAGTCAGATAGCTCCGGTTCACTAGTGTGGTGCATCTAACACCCAACCAGAAGGACAAACCATCAATAGATTTGAACAGCAAAGCAGAGGCACCAGCCAGGCTTACCGTCCTGGGCTTCATCCTGGCAACTGCTCAAGTCAGGAGAAGGTTGCTGGGGAGGCAGACATGGGGCTGATGGATGGCATGGAGAGGGACCCACTGGTAGGCAAGGAGCTGGAGCAGGGAAAGGTAGAGAACATGAAGAGGAGGGAAGGGCTGAAGAAGCAGGGATCTGGACAGTAAGAGGGTTTGCAAGGATCGAGGCAAGGCTACTATGGCAATGACGAGAGAGGGGGTTGTAGGAGAAGGATAGGTTTGGGAGTAGCGACACTTGCACCAGAGAGAAAGGAATCAGAACCACTCATCCACAGGACTTGACATGGTTTATGAAAGCAACATTAAACTTTATATATAGGGATCATATCATGTGTTGCTGAAACACAGCCAGTCTGGATGGGCAGTCATTTATGCCATTTTATTGAGAAATGCTAGCACGGTTGAGCTGATTAGCTTTTTTCATAAGGAATCTTTTACAATCTCATGTCATCACAACCCCATAGTTGTCAGTGCTTTCTTTTTACCTAACATTTTCCATCTGCAAAAATCAGTCCTTATCTAAACACCTGTCACTCAGAGCTGAAACAGGTCGGCAGCANCAGGTCGGCAGCAGATCAGCTGATCCAAAGCAGGCTGAACGACTCCTTTCAACCAGAATAAACAGAGCAAAACTGCACATAAACATAGCTTGGCACTACTAAAAGAAAGCTCAGATTTAAGGACTTTGATCATGCAGAAATTAAGTGGACCACCAACATTTTACTGACAAATATTCCCATTGGTCACATGGCCTGCAGAAAATGCTCCATCTGCTGAGCTTTGTTCACTTTTAAATCCTTTACCCTGGATATTGACCGCTAGGGAGCAAGAAGGTAGACTGGTGACTGATAGATCAGTCTGAGCAGTGGGACAAACCCACTGTCAGATACTTGGAACTATAATAACTATAACTATATTTCCAGATGTATATTTGATAGAGAGTTTTCTTTTCCTATGATTTTGCAGTTAATTTTCAAAGGAGATTTCATTCTCAAAAGTTTGAAGAACCTTCTGTTGGAATGCAACATAAAAACATGTTAAACTTCAGACAACCTAAAAGGGAACCATAAAGTTCCTTCAGCCCCTAAGGGGCTAAATAATGTTAAGACCACTCATACCCTGAGTGTCTATGCTTGTGAAAGGCATACAGTAAAAGAAAAACAAAGCTCAGCTCTCTAATAGTCTCTCATTGGAAACTAGCCCTAGCAGTAGCTAGATTGGTTGGTTAGTTGTTTTCATAGTCTAAGCAGATCAGAAATTGAAGATTGTGGTTTGGTTGCAAAGCAAGTCCGCTCTGACTTGAGGGAGAATACCACCACACCCCACGGTGTTGTATCCCTGCCGTCACTGCCAACCCGAGATGCACGCAGCTGATCTGTCCTTACAGCACTGCTGGGAGCAGACTCACAGGCCATGTAGTCTAATCCAGTAAGTAGCTAATAACATTTCATATGCAAAAGAAAAGCTGGAGAATGACATATTAGAAATACTCTTTCTCTCTGTGTGTGTGCATGTTCTTTCCTTTCTTAGCCCATGATTTTTGAAAGAGACTAAAATTTTTTAACCCCATATTGGCTAATGTTAGTTTTCTTGAAGATTTGCCAGATGCCAAATTAACATTCATCTAGAGGGTTTAAGAGGAGGTAGAGTGTTGTTAATGTATTCTTCTTACAATAGTTAATACTGCTTTTTTTTTCCCTTAAAGGACTTAAGTTATGCTTCAGGGACAACTAATACAGAATTTAAATAACTGTGTCAGAGCCATTCTCCAAGTTAAAATATCTTGACTTGCAAGTTTGGCTTGGCAAATTTTTACAGAAATGCTTCTTCCAAAGATGCAAAAGAAACACTAAGCTTTCCTTCTTTAAAAAAAAATATTTTTATATGGGACACCATAGTCTTAGTATGGTGAAGTTGATGGTATGGAAAAAAAATTGCCTTCTGTTTCCATTAGGAGTACGTTAAAGTGTTTACACTGTGCATAAGCCCAGACTTACCAGCTGGTAAAATTTGAAAAGGGTCATTGTTAGCCAACATGAGCATTTCTGGAAATCAGACTTGCATCTGAAACCATAACCCACGGATTTTGCTTGGTTACAACCGAAGGCAGAATTGGCCCCTCAACTTGGGAAGCACTCAAGCTACATGTCAAATAAATAGCAATAAGTATAGGTTTGTTTGCTTTTTAATGTCTCTATTATCTTAAAAAGAAGAAAAAATCATCAGAAGTAAATGTAACTACTAGTGAAAGCTGGTTCTTAACTTGGCCTGGCCTAGGAGCACATATATTACATTTGCATTCCAAACTGAGAGAGACCATCTAGCCATCAATCTTCAGTACAAAAAGCACAGACAACTTTTGGCAGTGTCCAGGGCACAAGTTAAACTGACTTGCTAAATCATATTTCTATTATTTAAATTCCAGCTAATGTTTTCCTTGGCTTCTACCATTTCCAGTTCAGGATTAATCAGTTACTGTGTTCTTACATGGTTTGTGGTAGGCTTCTGGTCTCTTGCACACATATTTATCTAGGAGTCAGATAGGCCAAGGCCTAGGGCAGGAGTTATGGGGAACCAGAAACTGATCAAAACAGATTGTTTTTCATTTGTTTTTTCCCTGCTTTTAATTTAATTTGGGTATTTTCCCTTCCAGCTCACAAAATAGCTCTCTGATCAGTTAGATATTGTCCAGTGCCTTTTCATGTGCATTAAAAGTTCTTTGGGATTCAATGCCAATAGCGTAGGAAATTTATCAGGGTTATTTTTTATTTCCTGGGATTAACTGACT
>VZTV01051613.1:1569-26348 GCA_013400875.1 Anhinga rufa
AGGGGAGCACGCCAGGCCCCCAGCACCTCTGAGGGGAGCAGGCCCCCAGCACCTCTAAGGGGAGCACGCCAGGCCCCCAGCACCTCTGAGGGGAGCAGGCCCCCAGCTCCTCTGAGGGGAGCACGCCAGGCCCCCGGCACCTCTGAGGGGAGCAGGTCCCCAGCACGCACCGAGGAGCCGCGGAGGACTCTCCTCCATGGAGCTCTCCTCAGAAACCTCTGTAGACGCCCTGCTCCAGAGCCCGAGGTGACATCGTTGCGATGAGAAGCCTTTCCCCGCCTGAGCCCGGTGCTCGGTTTGGCCACCGCCGGTCCCTCCCTGCACAGGAACCCCCGAGCTCTGCCCCGCAGGTGCGGGCCCGCAGGCCAGAATCACTGATTGCCCCTCCGACCCCGCTCCAGGCTGCCCAAGCCTGCTCCCACCAGCCGTGGTGGTGGTACCCGCTCCGTTTCACCCGCCCCCTTATCAAAATGTCCAAAGCGGAACATGGCCTTCCAGCTGCAGGGACAGCAACGCGCTTGACGCGTTCCAGGTCTGCTTTTGACACGGTCGCGCTGCCCCGACCCGTATGCCGACCTGTATCATCGCTGCAATACCAAACACGTGCCGCCCTCACGGTGCCGGCGGCGGCCCTACGGATACGCGATGCAAAGGGTGCGCGGTACCATGACGCTGAGCATCTGCGCGTATCGCTGCTTTCAGCAAAAATCAGGAGCGAGCAGCACCTCACAGCATCAGGCCTTGTTTTCCACACAAAAGCGGTGGCTGAGCGATCCAACGCCTGGCCTGCGGTCCTTTGCCCTTCGTTGCTAGATACCTCGCGTTCAGGTAGCGTCCTGCGCTTAAAATTTTGGTGGAAAAATGACGGCATGTACCAAGCGCTGGTATAAAAGTCTCAGTGCCTGACCGGTGGTAATTTGCATCTCCAATTCCAGCAGTTATTTGGTGCTTAGGGAGAACTGTAAAAGTGATAAGGGTGTTCTTCAGTGGGAGTTTGATAAGGAGGTCTGTTGAAGTAGCCTTTAAGCCAAAACAAGACTAGACTGCATTTGTGACTTCAGCACAAATTAATTTTAAAAAAATTACTTTTAAAAATGTCAACATACTTAGCTACTTGTTTTCTTTCTCACTCATAGGCCTGTGCTGTCCATGAGGTCTACAATTTCAGGCTTTTGTCAATGATCACAAGGGGTTAATTCAGAAATTAACACAGAAACCAGCAAAAATGGCAAACACCATCAAACTTGCAGAAAAAAAATCAAGGTATTTGGCAAATGGCAGACACAGGAATTTATTTTACCGGTTGTTAAAAGCCGCTGTCTCTAATACAGAACATAGCAGTTGCAAAAGTTTAAGGCAGGAAGTGAAGAAAATGTTTTGAAACTTCTTAGATGATTTCTAGGCAGGCAAAATCTTGTATCCCCCTCCACTGGAAAACAGCCAGGGCACCATGGTTAGCACGCATACTCTTGCAAGAACTGCGGTAAAATCTCTAGTGACCACAGGTGTTTCTGCCTTTACTTCCCTAGCACAGCAAAGACATGCAGTCCCTGTGCAGGGCGAAGGAGGAAGTTGATACGAATGCTGTTCAATTAAAGGCCAAAATAGCAGAGTGATGAATGTTCTTTGTTCTGTACTCTGTGTGCTTATTTGTTCCTTCCTTCACGTGCTGATGGTTGGGAAAAAAATGTTTAACTTAAATCGATTTTGATTAAACGTGGGTTCTAAGGTAGCTTTCTGCATGCAGCTACATACAGAGCAGGGTGGTAAAGTCAGCCTCCTCTCTGTTGAGTTTTTATTTTTATTCTAAGCAAACGGGGCTTGTTTTTAAGCAGACTCACTGGGTAGCTTTCTAGTGAATAAGTGGAACTTCAAAGTAGAATAAGAATTGCAAAGGTACTTGGAGGTCTCTACGAGGATCAGGACCAAGTTGGGCTGGATGCCGTGTGCACGCATAAGGCCTGGCATGTTCTTTGAATTGACGGTTAAACATTTGTAGCAGCTAAATGTCTCTGAAATGTGTCTTCCAAGAATAGGCTAGTGAAAAGATTTCAAACTTCTAGAGAGATTTAAAAACTTACCCAAGGACAACTAATAAATGTAATGCCACTTGACAGCAAATACAGTTTTGAGATATTTGGAGTGCACTCTGCAGACACATGGTATTAGCAAAACATTTGTTCGTTTTGGAACAAAGGCAGCTGAAAAGCTTTTTAATTAAAAGTAGGATTCCTCAGATTTTTTTTCTGTGGTTTCCTGATTAAATACTTACGCTCTATCAATTCTTCCCTGATGACCAGAATTCAGTGAGAGTATGCTTAGGCCAACATCCAACACACGCAAATTCTGTTCTCCTCCCACTGTCTCCCATTTGCTAATGATGAAAGTACTACCACCAGCACGTATTCAACTACTTCCTCAGAAGGAGGCATTAATCTTTGAGGGGACAGAGTATATAGTTCAATTTACTAATGCAAAACATAGGTGGGGTAGAGCTACTGCTGTGATTTATGGTGGGTGGAGAAAAATGTAAGCATAAACCCAACTGTGGGAAACCTCTGAATATTTTCTTGAAATTTTCTTTATTTTTAATTTAATGCCACTTTATTCTTTTTTCTAATTCATACATGAAGGACAGCAGCAGACAACTGATACCCTGGTGACTCAGACGATGCTCTTTCCCAGTACCGTGTTTTAATCAGTAGTCAGAAATACGGTTCTTTCTACCTACCGGAATCCAAGAGTGCCGTCCTTACCTCTGGGCTGCAGAGGTGCGATGTAATTATCTCTGACACCACCTCTGTGCCGTGGAATTGGTTAAAGCTACACAAGCATGAGGGAATTATGCAAGAACAAGCAAACTCAGAATAAAGATTTAGAAGAAAGACAGAATAAAGATTTCCAGCTAAGGCTAAATTGTTCTCATCATAGTCCAGCCTATGGAATAAATTATGCATGTACCTAACCAGTAGCTCAAGGTGTGACTGAAGCTCACGTAGGTACAACTACACTAGTTTTAAACAAGGTAACTCTTTTCCCAGTAACCTGGAGCAACATGCACTTCATTTTGGACTGCAACGCCTAACGTGGAAGCCGGGTGGATGCTACGGAGGGCTGGTGCATGCTCAGCTGCTTGCTGCTATGCGTACTTTGCTGTAGGTACCAGAGCTTCCGTGAACATGAGACTTCAGTCCCATCCTGATACAGCCAAAGAGCAAGAAGTATCCATTGGACTATGTCTTCTAGGACAAGTGGCATTTTACATTTGCTCCTACGTAGCAAAGACCTGCCTTCACATATGCCGAAGGCCCTGTGCCAGATGCGTGACATGTTTCTTGTTGCTGCTCTAGACAGTTTTGGCTACCACAAGCATTCTCTGTGGACTGGAGAGCTACCTAATGCTTTTGCTTTTCTAGTTCAGCAGCTCCATCCCAGTGTTCCCCACGGTGTCCCAGGAGAGACCAGCAGCCTCACAGTGGCCACGCACGGAGTTGAACCACTGTAACTGGAAAGCGAGGGGGAATCCTTGGCCAGATACGATCGCAAAGAACAAGTTATTTCCCTAGCTGTGTACCTCTGTTCTGAAATCAAAGTTCTGCTCGATGCAGAGGGAATCTCCAAGGCGCTCCTGTGTAATCTTTTTATTACAGCAATTGTCTCACAGAGGCGCTAAGGGCCAGGAAAACAAATCTGTGTTTCTGGAAGAAGGGAAATACCGAACTATGAGGCTTGGGCACATGAGCAAGATGTGACTGAACAAGTTACTGCGCACGGACTGAGCCTGTTAATTGGCCACACATCTCCTCTGTGCCTGAAATGAAACTTAAGCCTGAAGATGAGCTTTAACATGAACTGTAGCACAGTCATAGCTATATACAGAGGTAGTGCTGCTGCAGGGCAATTAGTTTTCCTCGCAGAAACGAGTACTTGAAAATTATTCTGAGAATTTCATAGCCAAAATAATGGACCGAGTAGCACAAGAGGAATGATTGGGTATGGCTTAGTTTCAGAGTACATCTGGATGAAAAGCAGACACTGTATTAGTGTGGATTCAAAACCTGATTCAAATTCAGACATGTTAAGACAGTTACACGTCCGCTTTCCACAAACATCCTAATAGCTGAGCATAATCGCCAGTATCTGGGCAGAGCCAACAGTAACCTGAATGCTGGAATTTTTGCCAGATTCATCAGGAGTGAAGGAACTGAATATGCAGCGCTTGGCTGAAAATCAGTTTGGTGGAAGAAATACGTGGAAGGTCCACAAATATCTAAATGGTGAAAGTAAATATTAGCCTAGCATTAATGGAATAGAGGGCAACTGCAGGCTGAATTTAATGAAAAATTAAAATGACATCTTTTAATCATACCTATTTCAGCTGTCTGTTTGTAGATTATTCTGGCTTGGTTACAGTAAGGGTGAGACACAGGCGACAGTAGAACTGCACCAAAGTCACACCAGGACAAGTGCCTTTTGAACACAGCTATGTCTTGCACTCCTGGAGAGGGTGAACGAATAGATTAATTTGGAGCCCTGAAAACATCTGCAAATCTGCAGCAGCAGTGTAAGTTATGTCAAGAGTATTTGTTCATACCTCACCAGGGATCTGCAGAAACAGTGTTCCAGCTCTGCTGAAATACTTTTATCTTACAAAGGGAGTGATCCCCCACCCACGACATCAGCTCTTGATCACTGAAACTAGACACTCTCAATTAAATTTACAATCTGCTCCCTACCTTTCACAGCCAGCTGCTCCCCCCATCGCACACACGGCTCAAAGACATTTAGGTGACATCTAAACGTGGGATAACACAGCTGGATAGACTGGATGTTTGAACTATCAGAGCACTGAGGTTATTCAAATAGCAGTTGCTCGAGTGGTATGGCACCTAGCATCACGCACAGGAGAGGAGGAATCGCTTTCCATGCACTTCCATAGCCCTGTCATATTACATTCTGGATTTATTTACGCTGTGGGCCCCTTTATTGATTAATACTGTTGAGAGATTTAACTAGCCACTCAATTACCCTGACAGGCCAGGTCTGAGATGTTTTATTACCCCCCTCCCCACACTTACACACCAGCTCACTGAACAGACTTTATGAATTATTGAAGGCGGGGTTTTAATGTACTCAGCAGGGTGCTCTGGCGAGGGGCTTCCCAGGTTCCCCTTGCATTTTAATATCAGATGCATTTCAGCTACTGGCACAGGACTCTGGGCACTAAAAGCTGTACTCAGTGTTCAAATCTGGTAGTGCTCACATCAAGGACCATTACCTAACCTGCCTGTCAAGCAGCTGATAATATTAAAGTGAGGTTTGGCAATAAATAAGAGAGAGTCTGCAAATCCTCCACCCAGAGCAGTCTGTTTTCAGGCTAATTGGAAGCTATTTCTTGCCAGAACACCGGTTGTCCGTAAATCAGCAATTATCGTCACGCAGTTCCTTACAAGACCTCGTTTCTGTCCTGGATGAGAACAGATCCACCCTCAGCCTCTCTCTGCACACAGTTTGGTCCGTGCCATCCATGGGGCCCTCACATCAGTGCTGGGGAAGCCAAGGTTTGTTGGGAGGGGACACGGGCCGCTCTTCAGCCAGCACCCTGGTCCTCAGGAACCTCCTAAATGCTCAGTCAAGTCAACAGGATCCTCTGCAGCAGCTCCAACAGGCTTCAGCACCAGCCCTTGCTTTGGTGACCTCTGTGTTAAAAATAATCGCTTACCTCGTGGAGAAGGAGGAGTGTCACATCCCTTATCTTTCACATCTATGGAGTCATACATTTAGGAGGCCAGAAGAAGCTTGCTCAGCCTTCAGCCTGGGCTTCTCTCCAGATAGGGCAGGGCCAACATGGGGTGAGGAGGGAGCACAACTCATACAGGGGAAAACCTCCAAGTTTAAGGACTACCTTCTTCTCCAGGAGAGGTGAAAATGATGGCCAGAAAGAACCTCTCAGCCCAAGAATGTATTTCCAAAGCAGTCCAGGTGGACAGTGAAGTCACATTTTTCGCCTCAGGTGTCTCTGACCTCAAAAGCAGCCTTAAGACAAAAATCACCTATGAAAGCTAAAATACTTGAAGTCAGCAGCGACTTCCCAGAGAAGCCTGCATCTCTCCTGTTGTGAGTCAGAGGCCTCCTTGATTTTCCTGCTCCAAAACCTGGCCATCCGAGAGCAGGTTTAACACCCTTTCCCTGCTGGCTTATGGCAAAGAGCCACAGAGGCTTATAGAAAGTCACCTCTTCCTCTTCACCATGAGCCTGGGAAATCCAAGACCTGCAACAGATTAAAAGTGGGATTCTTTGGCATTTTTCTTTTTTCCCAGCTGGGCTCTTTCTGGG
Source organism: Anhinga rufa (assembly GCA_013400875.1). Taxonomy (NCBI): domain Eukaryota; kingdom Metazoa; phylum Chordata; class Aves; order Suliformes; family Anhingidae; genus Anhinga; species Anhinga rufa. Next base: position 7,906 of record VZTV01051613.1, read on the forward strand.
GTTTGGTGCGTCAGCACCGCTGCCCCTGGGGAGGGGAGGCATGGCCAGGAGCATGCCATGCCTGGGGCCAACTCACTTGGGATGGCTGACTGCTTCCAGCCTCGCTTTGGGAAGGGACTGTTAATGCAAGTTTCCTCTTTATGACTAACTGGCTTGGAGGAGTCTGTGTTTTCAAGTAGACCAGTAGCATATACAATTTCAAGTAGGCATTGGTCCAGCCAAGGCTTTACTCATCTGATGAAAAGCAAGGGCAGAAACGATAGTTTCCTTTATTTACAGGCATGTGTTAAGTAACAGCTGTAACAGCAAGGAATATCCACAGGAGATAGGACAAGACATAAAGAGCTCCAGCAGCAATGAAGGAGAGCTCTCCCCACGCTGACGGGTGCAGGAGGGGAGCGGGCTGCCTGGGCAGCAGAGCACTGTCACTGCTCGAGCCTTTCCGGGACAGGCTGGGCAAACATCTGGCAGCAATAACACAGGCAAGGTCAAACCGTGGCCTTGGATGAGCAAGCTACATCACGCCCAGCTCTCCCCCCCTTGCTGTGATTTGCTTTCAGGGTCTGGTTTTGGGCAGAGGCTGAGATTTTCTCTCTCAAAGCCCAGGATGAGCAGTTACTCCTAACTCAGGCCTTGAAATTTATCATCCGAGTCTCACTCCTATAGATACAAAGAAAGAGCACTTGTAAAAAAACCCTGCTTCTTCTGGACCTGTTATGAGCCAGCTTTTTCAACTGGCAAGGACAGGCTGCCTCACCAAAATGTAAAATTCGGCACAGATGCACCCTGCAGCGAGTCTGGACACTGCTGTCGGCGGCAGCAGCAAGCAGCTGGGATCCGTACCCGTGTTGCAACACCCCAAAGCAATGATCCCTCGTCCTTGCACTTTTCTAGGAAACCACAGGGATGATTCTCCAGCGCAGAAGGCTGTAGCAATGAGTGACAGGGAAAAAGAGTTTTCAGCGGAGCACCAGAAAAGTTTCTGTGGTGTTTAGTGCATTCAAATGCATTTTATTTAAAAAAAAAAAAAAGAATCACTGATCGTCTAGGATGCCAGACCCACCCATATCTGTACCGCAGCACTTACTGCCCCACAGCAAAGGTGACGACCTCAGGGCGAGGAGATAATGAAATAAGAGTTATTTTTAACCTGATTTTTAAATTTATTTCCCTCTTTTTTGCACACCTGAGCTCTCTGCCCCATGAATTCACATTGCAATTGCCCAGAAATGCAGTTTAGCTGAAGCATTTGACTGGGACTGAAGATACCTAGCTGCTGGCTTCCTGCCTGACAAAGGAGAGATGTATTTCTGAGAGGTATTTAGGTACTTAACTCCCCTAGATTGCCTTTTGCCTAGATTGTCTTTTCCTTTCCCTTATCCATGTAAATGGCAAGGCCTTTGAAGACCTAATTTCTCATAATTATTTCTGTACTACTTTGATTTTGGTAGCGACTGTAATGCAGTAATGGTTACGTCCAATTAAAGATCAGAAAGGTACACGCCTCAGCATTTGTCATTTTGCCCTTTGTCCAATGCACCAGGGTACAATCGCTCATAAAAACAAACACCTGAATGACAGCAAGAGGAAAAATGCTAACCCTGGTATAGGAATAGCGTGTCCACAGCTAATGCTATCACCAGGGCTAGGTACAAGCTGTGAGAGTAGGTCTGCTAATACGCCAGGTTAGCTCTCACATTTCCCAGTAAAGGATTTTGGTTTTATTGACGTGGCAAAATGTTGCAGGATGCATTTGCCACGTATACCCGGGCACTGGGAAGACACCTGACCTGGCAGTACCGGACAGCAAGATCATCCAGAGCTGAGGGCTATGGAGCTTTCCCATGACTCATGAAACTGTAGTCACATATTCCATGACTCCTGGATTAACGTAACAAAGCCCAGAGGGAAGAAAAACTATTGGGCTGTTGGTTGACAAGAGCCTTTTAAAATTAACATGGCATAATAGGATACCAACATCCTCTTTCTGACTCTTGAGAAACTCGTAGGGAAGAGTTTATCCACTCACTTATTACCAAGGGACCTCAGCTGAGGTTATGTAATTAGGATGGGACACTTTTTTGCAGCTTCAAGGCTTGAATAGCAATATTAATATAATCCAGTTACAGGAAGTGTGACCGTGTGCAACAAGTTATTAATACTAGCTTATATTTAAATGCAGTTCCCTTCCATTCTACTGCAAATAAACAAAATTTAGCAGACAAATACGTAGAAACGAGAATGTAGCCTTAAATGAACCACATGATAAAACAAAGTAAACAAGGTTAACTGTCTCCCCTTCTGCCAAAATGTTATATACTTGCTTAACCCTGTAACACGAATAGTCTGATCCCACGGTCAGGGCACGGAAGGGGACTCCGAGCACACGCTTCCAGAGTCCTGCGTGCATTGACGCTCCCGGCTTTGCAGTGAATTTCCTGGGAAGCTCTGGACACCTCTACGGCTACAACACAATGATCATGCTGGTAAACTAAATAGTGTAGGCAAACCTCTTAATCCCTCTGTGCCTCTGTTTTCTCTGCAACACAGGGTGAGTGGAATTGCAGAGTAGAGAGGATGAAATACGTTAAGTACTGTGGGGGCTGATGCTCGACTGCAGTGACAGAGGCCATGGAAAGGCCTGGCAGCTGCTGGTTTAACTGGTATAAATTCCAGAGGAGCACACAGGGATGGGCAGTGGAAAGCTTGTCAGCTGTGGGACCCACAGGGGATAGAAGAAAGTGCCCCATTATTTTTAATTTGGCATTCGGTCTCTGCCTGACCCTTAACATATCTGGAATCCTAATGGCTTGTTTAAATTCTCTTGTACAGACATACGAATACGGACCTAAGTCTAGGGAGCTATACAATACATTTTACACTTAAAACATCACAGTCAGTTTGGTTTAAATAATGTATATTGTATCATTCCAACAATACTGATTACAAGTTACGAGATTTTCTCCTTCAGAAACCATATATGATGAATAAAGAGAAAAAAATGGGCAGAAAAATAGAGTTCAAATGGCATTTAGGGGAAAGAGGAACACTGGAACTATTTGCTTTAAGAGAACTTGTTTATTTTTTGATGACATTATCCTGTAGTTCGTAAGACTAGGATTTGCTTGGCATACCTTCCTTCAGATCTCAGGGCTTATACTGAGAATCAGATTTTTCTGTCAACAGCCTTAATCTTTTAACTAATATAGTATTTTTTCATTAAAAACTCCAAGCAGTTCTTAGTCCTCAGGTCATATGTTTCAAGACTATACTCAACCATTCTCAATTTAACGTCGCACTCATACAGGAGCGTCGAGCCTCAGCCAGATGAAACAATGCTAATTATATGGACTCGTGCCAGCAGAGGATCTGGCTAATGCCAGCCAACATGCTTAGGAAGAGAATCACCTTGAAAGACATGTGTAACCACTGTGGCATCAGTTTAATGTGTCACAGGACACCAAATTGAGGCCATGATAAAAAAAGAAAATCTGCCGATACCTGTATGGGTACAGACGGTTGTGTAAGGCACAGAAGGGCTATCCCTGTGACTCTGACACAGAAAAAGCCGATGTGCACGAGTAGGAAGGATAGCCATAGCAAGATGCGCACTCATTTTCTCTCATGCGTGCATATTCATTCTGATCATTGCATACGAGTGAGAGCTGGGAGGATGATGTCTTTGTAGATGGGAGGTTTAGTTTTTCTTACAGTGAGCTTCAGAGGAAAGGACCCCCCATATCCAAGCAGGACACCCCAACAGCATTTAAATAAATATATATATATATATACAAAAAAATATACCAGAAACAAAACACAAACTTCATCAGGCACTGCAAGTCAGCACTGCCACTGAGGATGAAAGCTGCCGCTGCCAGACCCACCCACATCAAACCAACCTGCCTAATTTGATCAGAGAAATTCTTAGTGGTTGGACTCTGTTAGAAAGACCATGCACAAATAGGCCCTGGAGCAAGGTATACCATCTTAACAACGTAAGTACACTCTTATCTGAATCATAGAGGATCTGTTGTTACCCAATGAATCATTTCGGCTGTTCACTCATGATACGGAGGAGGCACACGCTGTCTGCATCACATGGGAGACGTCCTGCCTGCCCCTGGCTGTCAGCACAGCATCGGCCACGTAAAGGCATCATCACCATGCATCACAGCAGCAGCGAGTTATTTAGCATCCCTGCTGGTAGGCTCCGAAGAGCACACCATATTCTGGATTTAGGCTAGCCATTCGTTGCTTTTCTTCAGCAAAGCTCTTGCCAACTCTTTAGCTTTTAAGAGCAGACTTGCCAATGTTAGGCTATTTCAATACAAACACCTCCTCGCCAGAGGTTGCAGGTGGGAACGAAGAACCACTGGGCTGCTAGACTACAAGGCTGCCAGAATACCTGCCTGATTACTTCTAGCAGGTGAGAAGAGATGAAAAATTTCAGAACATAATTAATGAAGGTGTTCCAGGTTCAGAATGTGCGATGATTAAATCCAGCATTAAACCCATTCTGTGACTACACAAAATGACTGGCTTACACATTGCTGACTTGCCTAACATCTGCCTTTTTTTTCCCCCCTTCTGTCATCCAAGAAAGCAAGACCTCATCACTCTTCACCCACTAACTTCATTAAAGTATAATACCTCTTATCATGCAGCTCATTGTAAGAGGTTTGCTGTGTATGTGTGTTTTCCAGGAAGTTTCCAGCAGTACTCCTTGTGCTGATTGCAAGAACTGTTATCAATCAGCTGTTTTTAAATAGACAATGATGCATACATAGCCTCTGCAAAGGACTTGTTTTAAACCTGTATTTCATTTATCTTGCAAAAGGAAATATGTTTAGCAAAGTTCTCTCCTTGTACCCTTGTGTCTTTGACCTTTACCCGCTGCCAGTGCTACAGACCCAAGGGCAATAAAGGATTTAGCCCTCTGCTACCCACTTCTCAAAGATGTCAGTCAGTAAATGTAAGGGTCAGACTATACTAATAAATTGAATTTAAGCATTTCTAGTGCGGACAGTATAATGCCTACCCCACTACCACTTCTACTCTCTGCCTGGAATATCTACATTTTAATGCACACTTTTATTACAGCCCCAGTAGGTGTGACTGCCAAATGTCAGGCTGGGCAGAGCACTTAGAGAAACAGGCTACTGGAAGATTCCTCAGCTCTTACACGATCTCAGAAGTGACCCAAGTAAGAAGGAGGGAGCTTAAAGAGCCTGCCAAAATGGATCCTTTTTGGAAATACAGGCAGCAGCTGAAGCAGACTCAAGCAGTGCTTCTTGCCTCTGTTGTATATAATGAATAGGACAAAAAAGGAAGCCAGAAAAAGCTTCATCACTGACACTAGGTTTTTTTCCTGAAACTCTTGAGGGTTTTTCGATAGTTTTTTCAGTTACCTGAAGTAAAGATGATTAACTTCATATTATAATATTAGGGGAGTACTGCCTGCTGTGTAAAGTGAAACACAGGAGATACCTTCCAAAGTACAGCACAAAATAGAGGTAATTATAGCCAATATTTAAGCCTGAAGAGTCAGTCCTTTAAGTTTCAGGGCTAATGAATTCCTGATAAGAAATTTCTGAGCCAGAAAACTCATGGTGGGACTAATGGAAAATACCAGATTAACTTGAGAAGCCAATCAGAATTTGTCAAGCACAGGTAGTTATCCAGTCCAGAGTGATGCTAGGGAAGGGCGGCAGCACTGCGACTTTCTGGGCATGGTGGAAGATCCAAAGTAATACAGAGAAAAAGACCAAAGAGGGTGGGTGGGGGAAACGAAAAAGGTAGAATTCACAGAGAAGAGCACGTGGAGATCTCCAGGCTACTGAGACACGCCATCTGGTTAGAGATCAAGCCTTGCCACAGATGACATCATTGTTTTGCAAGAATTGGCAAAAACTGCTTGCATATCCCACCAAAAAAAACCCCAGAGACATTCCCAGGTCATTTTACAGCCAAAGTGCTATCAGCACAGCATGCCTATCCCTCTGAACTGGGTCAGGTGGAGCATGAACTCTGCCCCAGGGCATAAACATCCGCTATGGCTTCCTCTGTCATGGATCCGGATCCCTGCTCTTGACCGAACACCATGAGTTGCCCGGAGCCAAGCAGGCCCCACAAGACAGAGCGGCATGGGCTTCCTTGGGATTTATTTATTTTTTTTTTTAAGCTACAGACATTAAACTCACGAGTACCTCATGCAACATCTATTTTAGTATGACAGAGGAAGGAAAATCTGTCATTGCCCTGATGGCTGCTTACCTTGTCTTTGTCTGTGTCAAGACAGAATTTAACCTACATAACACCTCTGTGTTGCTGTAGCCAGAGCGTGGGATGGCTGCGCTCCCAGCGGCTCTTTGCTACTGATCTGGCATGTTGGCGTGTGAAATCCCATAAGGCTGGATTGTGCCTTTTCTTTATCCCCCGAGTTTTGAACAGGTCTGGTGACACCAAACCAGCTTCTTTTCTGATCTAGTTCATCCCTGGGGCTGTTCTACCATTCTGTTACCAGATACTGAGAAATAGAGATCTGAAGTTCATTAATTAGTTTGTTAGCAAAACGTCTTTGGCTCCTTGATCAGCTCAAGCCAAATAAAAATAAGACCTACAGTCCCAGAGAATCTCAGGCCTCCATGTGGCTTTGAGCTTGGGACTTTGCAGAGAAAGCCAGCTCTGAAATATTTGCATGCAGACTGACAGTTTGCATCCCAGACGCTAGGGCAGAAGTCTTTAAAGGAGCTCCAGAGTTCATGGTGAAAACGCTGTTCTGTGTGAAACTGCACACAGAGACCCAACGCTTCCCATCTGACACAGGGGAAGTCTGATGATTTTTTCAAAATTGTTGTGTTTTTTTTTTTAAAGGCCCTATTTCAATTATCTTCAGTCATTTCCCTCCCCCAAGTTAAAACCAAGTTAATTGTAGGCGCTTCATCTTGGTAAGGCTGTGAAACTGGAGCCAGTACGGTGGAAATCCTACACTCAGCACCAACGGACTCTGCTGAAGCCTGTCATTTATTGCCTGAATGGAAAGAGTAACAACCAAACGCAAATATTTGAACTTCTCTTTGTTCCCGGCAGGGCTCTTGCAGCACACACGTGAGCGGATTGCATTTGTTTTTGCTAGGGTGGGACAATAGAGAGAGAGCTGGGTGCGAGCCGAATCCAGCACACAGAGGCAGATGCTGTTCCCAAGGCTGCGCACACGTGCGCAGGGCTGGAGCACCACCGTGGGTAGTTTTCACGTAGTTTTACCAAGGCAGGGCGAGTCGATTCCTGGAGCCTTATCACGGACGTTGATCATGAAGAGCAGGACAGGGCAGAAACTCCAGCAGGCAAATTCTCTGCCTGTGAGGTTATGAGCAGAACTGAACCAACCACCCAAAAGACTCCAGATCTGAGCAAAAATCCAGGTGGTCCAAACCTGGACCTTCTTCAAAACTACTCAAGCCTGGTCACATCCCGCTTGAGCAGAGCAAAGCATTAACCAGACAAACAGCACCCTTTAAAATAATAGCATTTTCCTGCCCTTATTTCAGAGTGAGGGCAGGACCACTGGAAAGCTCAGTGACCCCAGCTGCATGACCACACCGTTGTCTACCCCTACAACAGCATTTGGACTTGTAGCAGATGTAAAATTGGGGGGAAGACAAGTTTGTAAAGACTAACTTCTTTACAAGTAGTTACAGTATGGTCACCTTGTGTTTGGTGCTCTGGAAACTCATGCAAGATGTTCCCCCATCCTCAAAAAAAGCACAGGAGCAGGAGATCGGAGGCCTCCACCACCTGCAGACCAAGAGGCCAGGAGCAGACTTGGCTTCACCAACAGCACTGGTGCAATTGAAAGAGGGATCACAAGGGGCTGCTAGGCTGGAGAGGAGAATATGAACCCTTAATGACGTAACTTGCAATCAATATGAAAGGCAAGATTAGAGTTAGCTTCTAATATTTTTTCCTGCTGCTCACCCTGCCCAGATCAGCATGCTTTGCTAACTGCTGCATTTAGGTTTTTGGTCTGACATGAAAAAAAAAAATCTGCTCTGCACTCATGGCTTCAAGACTACAAAGAAGGCAAAAGTCCAATAGCAACTGCTGCTCTGCCCTTAAAGATAGGCTCAACCAGACACAGCAGCTGCACAAACCCATCTTCTACTGCAGGTCAGCTTCTTCTGCAGCGCTGGAAACAGCAGCCCAAAATATCAGCCTTCAGAAGTTTGGATGAGTGATGATATTCACTGGTACGCATTTGAATTATTTCTTAACATTTATCAGAGCTCTTTGCATCCGTCTACGCCAACGTGCTTCTGAAGCTGGGTTCAAATCAGGTGAGAGCCCTGACACCAGGCAGAGAACAATGCTGCGCTTTCTCTCTGCTATCTGCAACGTGATTACGCCCCCAGGAGCTCCTCTGGGCACAGCTGCCCAGTCCAGCCCAGCCCAAACAAAGCTGGAGATAGCGCGTACATAAACACGTGGCTTTACAAGGACAGGCAGGCAGTCACACCGCTATGCCTTTCGGTGGAGCCTGCTGGTAAAGTAGTTGTTTGTTCACCCCGAGTGACACGGACAAGCAAGGAGGAAGCAGAGCTGAATTAAAACTCAACACCTTAATTGTGTTTGCAAGGCTCGGGATAGCATCAGAGCACTTGCTATGCTTTGGGAGCACAGCAGAGAGGGATACTGCTTAGGAGCTGGTAAAGCAGCCCCTTCAGATATTTGTAAAGCCCATTTCTCTTGGCAGCCTCCCATTGGGACTCAAGGAGACAGGGATTACTAAGGGATCAACATCTCCTGGCAAGCACTTGCCGAGTCAGCCCATATCAGTCTTCAGATGCTCATAGGAGACACGTTATCCTTGAATGGCTTTGCGCAGGATCTGTAGAGGTGCCAGCTTACACAGTCACCTCATCCTGCCCACGCCAAAGGGACTGGTAGAAGAGGGCAAAGCACAGAGTCCTGCACTTATGGTAACGTGGGAGGCAAGGAAGTCTGCGCTGGCTTCCAGCAGGGCAGACAACAGTAAATAAACAGATCGCCTTTGGCAGCATAGGGAGGAGCGTTTCACTTCGCTAATGAGAAATGGCTTATGCCAGTGGAAGAGAAGCACCGGGGCCATCCCGCTTTGCGGCGACAACCAGAGCAACACAAGTTTCAGCACAGATCGCAACAGAGCGGTTGGTGGATGAGCTGCCATGACAGAGCGTGCAGAGCAAGGTTCTTCCCTTACGTCACTGCTACCTCGCTTGACCCGAGGTTAAGAATAACAACCAGGCTGCACTGCCTCATGCTGCCAGAATGAGGCTATTTAGAGGCAGGCTTCCTAGGGCAGCCGTGAGCTTGCTGCCCTGGCAGGCTCGCAGGGAGAAGAGCTTTGAGAGGTAGGGCCCATCAGTACCCCCGAAAGGAGGTGCAGGCCAGCAGGGACATGACTTCATTCCTATAAGTGCAAGAGGTGCCAAGTGTTTGGCATATGCTTTGCAGAACAGGATTATCATGGGCTCTGCAAAATTCTACTCGCCTGAGCACGGGTTTTGCTTAGGGGTTTTCTGATCTCACTTGTTTATCCTGGTTGTACATGATCACGAAAGCCTTCCAGAGCCAACAGAGATGAAGGAAACACATTCCTGATGAGTTGCTCCCTCCAGAGTCAGTCCCCTCTCTGTCAAGAGAGGGCTCAGCAGCCTATACAAGGCATTGTGTTTCCTATGAGACTAGAATAGGACCCACGTCCTGTTTCTGGACAGGACCTACTGCAAGCTGGACTCACATGACAAGGACGCTGCTCAGGGTCCCTCTCTCGCATCCCCCATGACAGAAGGGAGGATATGAGGGAGATTGGGCATGGGAGCACTGTGCAACCTCTTGCTGAGCACAAGAAATGCTCTCTCGTCCCTAGAAAGTCAAATATCTGCACTCCTCTGATGCATAGGGCTGGGAAAAGCAGGAATTCACCCGTATGCAGGGGTACCTCAGGAGGAAGAGCCAGCTGATCATCCAGAATTAGAGCCAATTTGCTCCACTCTTCTTCATGGTTTCCTTACACACATTTTCACTGCAGCCTGGGAACTCTGCTGCTGCCCAGGAGGCACATCTGGACAGAGGTTTTAAAGCAGCACCACAGGCATCTGTCAAATCCCATCACACAAATCTCCCTTCCGTAAGTGTTCCCAGGTTACTCCGGTCCTGCTCTCTCCCAGCCTCATATTCCCAGGTCAGTCTGGAGAGATTCACCACATAGGATGCGGGATCTATGATCCTCATGACCTGCTATCCTCTAAGGGGCGGTGGTCATCCATCACGCAGACGTACAAGGAGCTCTCAAACCACAGGTACCTCAGAGCTCCAGGATCTTCTTTCCTAAGAGACCATCACCTCCAGCCTGACCCGTGCACTTTTTGTGATGGGGAGACAGAACTTCATGGCAGCAGATGAGGAAAAAGGGAGGACGAACACAGCAGTGGGGAAAAGGGAGAGTTAAGGCAGATAATTCCTGTAAAACACTGAACCCTTTGTTTCTGCATGCTCAGAAAATTAGAGCAGTTAAGAGCCTGGGTTGAGCATTAACGATGACATTTCAGATAAGTTCAAGCACAGCAATGCAAATAAGCAGGGCAAAGAGTTACCACCGCTTGCACAGAAACCCCTCCCTGCGAGCTCTGCTCAGAGGCAGGAGCACGGCTTCGGCACAGGCACAGGCAGTCCTCGCTGGCCACAGTTACTCCATTACCTGGCAACTTCAGAAACAAGCAAACCCATCCCATGGCGGTGCCTCCTTACTGACGCGGAGGAGCTGAGGTGTGCAGTGTACAGCTGTCATCCAAGTAAACACGGAGTAGCAGGGCGAGCCCCCAGGAGCGGAGGAGTTGCAGGATACGAGATGGCTGTGATGCTCTAAGACAGCTGACAATGGACAATCTCCACATGAAGATGAGACCCAACACCATAATTTTCTACGCCCTGGAGAAAACCAGCCTCAGATCCAGAACAACCATCAGTTCCTCAGGCTGGGAAGAAGGAGGAGACATTGTCACTGAGTTGCCCTGTAACCACTGAGCTCCCTGCTCTACTCCACAGGGAGAACATGCCAGGGGCCATCCCGGCTTGGCTATTCCTGCAGTACAGCTTGGGTGGGAAGCAGAATAGGGCATTTCCACACTTTAAAATTTAGTGGGGGGGGGGGCCTGCATACAAACAGGCTCCTGCAATCATCACCTGTGCTCCCCAAAAAAATCCTCCTCTTGTTTCAACAGAGAAGAACAGACCAAACGCCTGACCCAGAGCAAGACACCCTCTTGCTCCTGATGTTTCCAGCTGCACAGCGCATTGGCTCAGCTCGGCTTGTCAGATGTGGGGTGGGAAGGCCTCTCCCCACGATGCGTGTTTCCTCACACGAAGCCCAAAGACGAGTTGCCACAACCCAAGCGGCACAGCCCATAAGTCTTGACGCAGTTCCTTGGGAAGCTTGTGAAGTCTCGCCCTCACCGCAACAAAGCGGCCCTGGTGTCAGTGCAGCTCCTCCCCACCAAGCTGTGCTTGCAGAAGGCTGCTCGGAGCAGCCTGATCACTGTCCCAGCAAAAGCCAAGCATGGGTCTCATTTTATTTGACTGGTTTGGGTGTGCAGTCAAGCTCAAAGCCCTTTAAAAAAAAAAAAAAANACCATTGAGAAATAAAGCCACTGGAGCTGGGAACCCAGTGCTGAGTTAGGGTTTCACTGCTGACAGGATCATAAATCCCAGAGGCTTGGGATTTGGTTTTTTAACCCAGGGACCAGAAATTTGGGTGGAGGACAGGGAACTGCTCTGGCAGCACTTGTAGTAATTTTGTTAGAGCCACGAGGTCAGTTATCGCTCGCACTGCGGAATATTCAGAGCCAGCCCCTCTGTGCATCCCCATTTACAGCCCTAGCACATGCCTACAGAAATCCTCCGCATACCATCCAGCTTTAATACCCACTCCTATTTTTAGCCCAAGCCGGTCTTCTTACAGACTGTTACTCCATGGTTTTGGCTGTCCTATATCCCTCCCCGTGCCTGTTCCAGCCCCACAAGGCCAGCCAACTCCCCCTGTCTAAAAATTTCAGGGAAAAGCAAGTAAGCAATCCACAACACTGAGCTTACCAGGAACAGCTTACCAGGAACTGCTGGGACACAAAGAACCAGGACAAGTCCCCTTCCCCTGAGCAAAACATCCCCTGGGCTCACTTCTGCTGCTTACAGCAGCAGCAGGCTCAGCCCCAGCTCGTACACCACACTCACCTGGCAGAGGGGATGGAAAAAGCAAGGTGGCAGGGCTGGAGGCAGCTCTGGTATTTGTCCTCTCCCAAACTACCATCCGAGAAGCAAACAGCAGCTCCAGGAGCTGCAGCAAGGCAGGAAGGCTTCAGGACCCACCTGCTGATAGAGGGCATCGTCCAAAGCAGCTCCACCTGAGCTATGGGGGGGATCCCACCACCTGCTCTCCTGGCCCACAGCGGTGCAAGGGCATTTTCTGATTAAATTGGGGGTTGAAGAGAGAAAGTCCTTTTGCTGTAAGGGCTGAGAGCCTTCCCCTCAGCTGTAAGGGAGCTATAGGAGGCAGGAACCTTTTATAACACACATGCCTGCCTATGATTTGAATCAGTGAATAAAGATGAGCCTCTTCTCAATAACCTTATTGTTTCTCAAGCTGTTAAATCCCAGGTCCTGCCTGAGATGACTTGTTATTAATTTTTTTAAATCCAGGCATTGCCATCCATGGCTTTGTCATTTGAAAACTGCTCATGCCCACCTTCCTCTTTTTTTTTGTTTTTTCTTTCTTTCTGCTTTTCTTTATGGTAGCAAAACAGAAAAGGCCTTGAGGGCTGGCTGAACCTGGGGATGGGTGGGAGCGAGAGCCAGGAAAAACCTTGACCAGGGCCCTGGGGCCAGCCCCAGCAAGCAGAGCTGCCATAAACTCAGGTTTTCAGCTTTAAATACTCATGAGTTGAGATTGCCAGTGTCCCCCTGCTTTAAATTCCCATTCCTCCTATTACACAGGAGAAGTATTTCAACTCCGAAATGACCTCACAAAATCCTCTGAGAATTTAAATAGTCGGAAAATATCCAGACAGGGCAATATGCAATAGCAATATGATGCTTGGGTTATTTTTTCAGAGGGTGGAGGGGACTTCTCCAGCTAAGACTAAGGATGTTGTTGTGGAGGAGAGCCAGCGCAGGGACTCTGGGTAGGACCGGAGGAATCCAGGCACAGGGACGATGCCAGGGAGCCCGGCAGCAAAGCATCAGCAGCGTTTTGGAGTACAGAGACTGCATTTATGTTACATTCTTATTTTTAAGCCGCTAGGAAGCATGACTGTGCCCCTGCAGGCAGAGCTCTGCGGGGCTGGGGAGCAGTGCCAGCGGCCGGCTCTGCTGTCCTCCTGCGGCCGCGCCGGGGACGCCTGTGCTGCCGCTCGCCCAGACCTGGCCTGCTGCCTCCGACCTCCTCGGTGCCCCCGGGAGAGGGGTCTGCAGCCCCCGGCAGGGCTACATCCCCCAGCCCACACATATGGTTGCCATTAGCTGGCCGTGCACCCGCTCAGCCCCTCTCAGAGACAGCACCCATCCTCCCCAGACCCAGGAAAACAGGCGGTGAGCCTGGCTTTAGAGGGAAACCCAAGAGAGTAAGTTCCCCAAGTACCAGGTTCGTGCTGTGATTTGCACCTATTGCCTCCACCCTGCGAGCGATCTGCAAACGCGGTTGGAGCTGGCCAGGGATTTCCAAACACACGGTGCTCGGAGCGGCGGCTGCAGAGGCACCGTGGCCTTTGCGGGTGCCCCTGGGTGCTGCAGAGCCCCCCCGGCCCTCGCTGGGCACAGGGCTCTCTGCTTTGGGTCTGTAAAGCACGAAACCCTTTCACTGATGGATCCACGCTGCTTCACCCATGCGCAACTGCTGTGTCCCCACGGGAGAACGATGCAGCACCCTGAGCACCAGCGCGCTCGTCATAGCAGTGTCTTGGTGCCGTGGACATCTGCTCCCCATGCCCCAGCCCCAGCCAGCCCCGCGCTGAACCGGTGACCTTCACAGGAAACCACCGGCTCTGTTTTTATCCTAGGGGGGAGCTTGAGCCTCCTGCAGCCGCATCGGGAGCTGATGGCAACGGCAGGGTGGCTTTGCCAGCAGCTGGGGGATCGGTCAAGCAAGCCACACGCCAGGAGGAGACAGCAGCGTTTCTCCATCCTCCCCAAGGGTTATCTGGCAGCAGCAGAGCCCTGATTCCTGCTCCATTTCTGATCATCAAAATGCATAATTTGAAGTAGAGAAGGGTGTTTTGAAAGCCTTTCCACAGGCTTTATTTATAAATCACAGTCCCCCCATGTTAAATAAACTAAATTTAACTTGACATCCGTTAGCATGGGTCCCAGCACCGCTGTGACCACATCAGCATGGCTGCGGGCCCCCCGGTCCTTGTCACCACAACGGGCTCCTTGGTTAGGCTGGAGAAGCCACAGAAGCAGCGCTAGTCACATCCCTGCCTCCTCTGATCCTTCAGGTGCAGCTTCTGGGTATTTCTTTTGGGGAGGAAGACCAAAAAACAAAAAAAGCCAGAAAAAAAAGCGAGGGGGTGTCTCCCCTGAGATGCTGTGCTCCTACCTGGCCTCGTCTCCAAGAGGCATCTATAACATGCTTACATTCATGCAGCGTCACCCCAACAAGCACTAAAAGCCATGTCTCCTTTACTTGAGAGGGGAGAGGGAGAAAAGAGATGCGACCCGAAGGAAAGTCCGATCTCCTGTGATGGCAACTCCCAACGCCCTGCCCCTGCAGCCCCTCTTGCCTGGCAGGCAGAGGTGGGACGCGGAGCTGCTTTGAGCAGATCAAGACCGATGCAGTGGGAACAGCAGAGACAGATTTACTCAGCAGAAGGAGCTGCTACCTGTGAGGTTTTTTTGGTTTGTGTTTTTTAAAAGGATTTTTAATGGGAGGTTTCCATTGAATCATGCCCTGTAAAATCACACTGCACCCTGTGAATGATTGGGATTATTTAAAAAATACAAACAGCAGAGAGGGAAACTCAGGGTGACCCTTTTTTTTTCTATCAGGAGGCAACCATGCACTTCTCCTTCCTTTCCTGCTGTGCCACGGAGGTGACTGCATTACGCCCGGCCCCATGGCAAGCGCCCTGGCTGGCACCGGGGCCCGGGGAGCCAGCCTTGGGTCCCACAGTGACACCGCCTGCGGCTTTCTGCCTGCTGCTGGGTCTCCCCCAGGAGCTGGCCCTGGCAGAGGCAGCAAGAGGCATTTCTGTAGGAGCTTTACAGAAGCAGAAGTGTGTCCCAGGGGCTGCTGCCCATTTCTCTCCTTTACCATCCCTTGACAACACCAGACCGAAGGACCGTGGCCTTCCCGACATCTCTGTTGCAGTCCCTAGCACAGGTTCTCACTCACCACTTTCAAGGACTCTCAGATGGCCAAATTATACTGCAGAAAAATGGGTTAGCAGTGAGAAAAAAAACAACCCAGGAACATCCTAATGCAGCGCTTGACCTTGCTTCTGTCACTCCAAACTCCTGGCAGAGGCATCAAGAAGAGTTTGAGGCTGGCTGTGCAGCATCCCTCCCCACTGGCCCATCCTCTGCAGCGCAGCCAGGTACGACAGTCACAAATGAATGCGATACATCTTGGTCCCTCCCAAAATGTAAAGCAACCTGAAACAGGACATCCAAGAGCGGATTAGGCTGGGGTGGTGGGTGTAATTGCATCTCATTTGGCCGCACGCAGCAAGGCTGCTCCTTGCACAGAGGTGAGGTGCCTCAGTAGTCAGCACCTTACTGCAGGTGGCAGGCTTGGTCTGGCAGAGGACTGGGAGATCTCTGTAGGCAGCCAAGGTTTATTAGAGAATTTGTTAAATTCAAATGACTCGGGATACAAAGATAAGCTGCACTGCCTTCTGAAAGGCAAAGGTGTTTCTGACCCGTAGAAACTGATACAGGTTACCGAGACATCAGTGACCACAGCGGGTTTGACAGTAAAACCATCACCTTGCAGTTAATCTTAGTGGAGTCAAAGTTTCCTTCTACCTAGTACATCCAATAGGATGTGTACATTGTGTCAGCGTATAACTACCGCCTCTCGCCTATAGCCTTGCTGCCTTTCCTCCGGGATGTTGCCGTCTGTCTCAGCAGCATCTCTTCTGTTCCCGCTCAACCTTAGTAGCTCTCCCCTCCCTCGTTTGCTGCGTTTAAACATCCAAAGCAACACATCTCTATGGAACATTTCTGAATTCAACGTTAGGCTGCTCTCGTCTTTAACCGGATGGGGGAATAAGGAGGTGCAGAACTCAACATCTGTTATTAGACCTTTAAACTAAAATTAAAGAGAACAAAAAAACCCCCCAAAACCGCTGTTCATTTCTCATGGAGAATTCAAACCCTTCACTGGCATGTTCCTAGGAATGTTTTCTGCTTGCAACAGTTAGCATCACGGCATCGTATCCACCTCCCCTCCCTTGGAGCACCATGGCGTTGCCTCGTCTGTGGGATGAGATGTCATAGGGCTGCAGACACCAGTGCTGCTGTCCACACGCTCGTCAGCACGAGGCTGGCTGACAGTCTGAGCACGGGGCAAGCCCGGAGGGACGGGGAGGCCGAAGTGCAGGAGCAGACCTCGTAGCCATTTTCTGAGCGGCTCTCGTCGTGCTGCCCCGGCTTGGAGCGTGCCCCAGTCCTGCTGCTCCCGGCTGCTTCTGGGGAGTCGGACTGCATGTCGCTGCACACCAGCCAGTCTCTAGCGATGGACTGGGGATAGCCAGGCTGGGCCTCCAGGTCACTGTCCAGCACTTTCCAGTACTCCTTGCCCCTGAAGAAGTAACTTGCACCTGTGAAGAGAGCAAAATCCAAAGGCAAGATGAGCGGCGATGGGTGCTGCTCCCAGTGGAAAGGGCACAGGCGCGCTTGGAGCAGCAGAGGAGCGCTCCCACCCCTGCTGAGCCCCGGGGAGCAGAGGCAGATGCGGTACCACTGCTTGGTGCCAACACCCTCTCCCACTGCAGGAGCCCAGCGTCTGCTGGCGGGATGCTCTAAAAGATGATGGTACGCCCGGCCGGGATGCCTCACACCGGGCAGGAGCCACCAGGCAGATGGGAGGTGGGTGGTGAGACGTCGCCTCGTCTGGGCTGGGTCCCAGAGCAGATGCACCCGCCTGGTACCAAGGGTGTGCAGGGCGAAAGCCCCAGTAAACGCACAGCTGGACGCACCATACCCACCTCTCAGTGGCCATCAGTGGGCAGCCTGGTAACGGCGCATGGTAAGGCTGGAGAAAACCTCACCTACCCGTTAACGACCTGGGGTGCGTGCTGCTATCCCTGGGCTCAGATAAATAACCTCAGCCTGGCAGGGCCCTGGGAACCTTCTGCTCCCGGGTGCATTTTTCCCACTCTGAACTGGGAGGTTGCGAATTCTCTAAGCAGCTCCCATGCCCACGGAGGACTTCTACCTGCATGGGTGGCCGGTCACTCTCAACAGCTTCAGGAATTCAGCTTGAAAAGCGTCTGGAAGTGTCCCTCCCCTCTGCCTGGTTTATTTGTTGCTATTACACCGTTAGATTGTCCGTAAATAAAACCTGGAAGTGCCACTTTGCTGTGAGCGAATGGCTGATTTTAAACATCTCCTGTGACTAAATTTTTGTGGTCTTTTCAGGGACAAGGAACCACTGAGAAATCCCATCCCCAGAAAATAAGTCATAACTCTGGGGAGGACATCTCCTTTAAAAATATGTTCTGTCCACATCCTCATACATCTAGCTAAAAATCCCATGACAACAAATTCAGTGAAGAGCAAACCAGCACGTATTAGGATAAAAATCACAGCAAAACAACACCAAATGTGTTCTTTTAATAAAATCAAATTATTAGGCCCCCAGGACAATTTTTGTTGCCTGCTTGAAAACACATCTTTCAGTGAGCAGCGCGCGGCGTGGGGAGCTCTGGCTGGAAGCCTACCTCCTTCTTCAGCCTTCAGACACCAGAAAGTGTCATCCCACCTGGGGTGGAGCAGTTTGTGCCAGCAGGCACGGTAGAAGGGGCTATAGCTCGAGTGCAAATGAAGCACTGATTTTTTTGTGTGTTTTTTTTTGTTTTTTTTTTTGTGAACTGACATATGGAAGTGTGGGTTGGATGAGCGGACAGTGAGGTGGATGGAGAACTGGCTCAACAACAGGACCCAGAGAGCTGTCATCAACGGGGCAGAGTCTGGCTGGAGGCCGGTGACCAGTGGAGTCCCCCAGGGGTCTGTACTGGGTCCAGTCCTGTTCAACATGTCCATCAATGACCTGGATGAAGGGATGGAGTGCAGCCTCAGCAAGTTCGCCGATGGCACCGAGCTGGGAGGAGCGGCCGATACGCCAGAAGGGTGTGCTGCCATCCAGCGAGCCCTGGGCAGGCTGGAGAGCTGGGCCGAGGGGAACCTCATGGGAT
>VZTV01051613.1:26357-56142 GCA_013400875.1 Anhinga rufa
GACAGGGAGCTGCTGGAGCAAGGCCAGCGCAGAGCCACAGGGATGCTTAGGGGATGGAGCATCTCCCTGGGGAGGAAAGGCTGAGAGACCTGGGCTTGTTCAGCCCGGAGAAGAGAAGGCTGAGGGGGATCTCCTCAGGGCTTATCAGTGTCTGAAGGGCGGGTGTCAGGAGGGTGGGACTGGGCTCTTCTCAGCGGTGCCCGACGACAGGACAAGGGGCACCGGGCACAAGCTGGAACCCGGGAAGTTCCACTGAAATCTGAGGCAAAACCCCTTTGCTGTGCGGGTGCCAGAGCAGCGGCCCAGGCTGCCCAGAGAGGCTGTGGAGTCTCCTTCCCTGGAGCCATTCCCACCCCGCCTGGACGCGGTCCTGTGCCCCTGCTCTGGGGGTGCTGCTCACGCAGGGGCTGGACGGGGGGAGCTCCGGAGGGCCCTTCCAACCCCCACCGTGCTGGGATTCTGTGATGGACTCACCATCTGACCACCTCATGGCATCATCTAAGGGGCTTGGTATTCCCTTCCACAGGATGGTCTCTGATGGGTACCCGGGATCCATCCTCCGCTCGTGGTCATCATAGCGCCAGTAGAGATTGTCCTTAAAGAAATAAGTCTTGTCATTGTGGGCCCAGGAGAAAGCTGCGTCGATTCCTCCCGGTGGCAGACCAAAGTCCGAGATCGGCCGTGGGTATCCTTCCTCCACGTTATTGTCTTTGAAGACCCAGTACCTGTCTCCTGCGGAAAGGAAAGAAGCACAAAGCAAAATCACATTTGTTTCACAGCTGAAACCAGCATTCCCCTGCAGACGAGCTGATGTTTCATTATCTGTTGCCGTGATGATCCTCAGGACTGAGCCCTTGGCATTGAAGGATGTGGATGGGAAGGCAGCAGCCCAGTGGGGAACCTCGATCTTTGCATAGTTGCTTTTTTTGGTGTCGGGCTCTCCGTGGAGCATAGCCCTGCTTCCCTCCTGAACCGCTGCAGGCGTGACAGTCCGGGGACACGAACACGCTGGCAGCGTTAGTACAGTTGTTGCTTTTATGTATTTGATGGTGGCATTTGTTTTTCTGTCTCTGTTTTCTGCCTGATATCCCACTGCAAGAAATAGAAAGTTACGTGCAGCTGTTGAGGGGAAATTGAGGACTATCTGCCTGCTATTCGACTGCTGAGAACCAAAGCGTAGTCCCACTTTAGAAGAGAAATCGCCACGCTTGTTAGAGCCAGCTGGGCTGAAGGACCTGTGAATTTTGAGGGATGTAAGGAGGATGCACAGGGGCTCGATAAATCCCATCTGAACAGCTTACTGCTCTTCAAGTGCTCTCTACACAGCCACCACCACCCCACCCCGCTCTGGCCCTACCCTGGGCAGGACAGAAGTGTCAGTATGGGGTTTTTTCAGATTAAAACAAAGCACATGACTGGCCCACGAGGAATCAGAACAGGAGTTTTCCAACCCAGCTCTCTCAATTCCTATGTGATACTCTAACCACTTAGGCAGCCCTTCTGTTTGGACAATGTCCCTCTGTGAACCTGCAGGGTCCTTTTGGGCATCGCACAACCTGTTTTAAAGATGAGACTTTTTCTTCCCTTGGTTTTCTAGAAAAACCTGAAAAGGCACTTAAACACACGCCCATGTATCAGCAGCAGGACCTTAGAGGCCGGGGTAATTTGTGTGCTTTGGTTTCTGTCCAGGGATCAATGAAACAGCACTGGAGGGAGAGAATGAGACAGTATGTTATAGCTGGAAAGAAAATCTCGGGTTTAATCTTAGGAGCTAGGCAGGACTAACACACACATCATGCGTGGGCACGGAGCGCTGTGCCTTGCAGGGGCAAGACCCCGGCTGTGGCGGAGCTGTAATTTTGGCCTTACAAGCCAAATTGAGCCAGCAGCCGGGGTAGCCCCTGGCCCTGAGCTGCCAGAGGTCTGTCCGTCCCCAGCAGGGAGAGAAGGGAGGAAGGGAAGGAAGGGAGCGAGCGCCGCTGTGGTCTGCAGACCTGACTGGGAGGGTCTGGTGCCAGGCGTAAGGGCTGCCGTGCTCCAGCTGGCCCCGCTCCCTCCAGATTAGCAGAAAGGCAGAGCAGGGCGGGCTGCCCGAGGCAGCCTTTTGCATGTTGTTCCTTAGGGAGACGCGGGGCTTGGCAGAGCTCTACGGCGCTCAGCGCGTGGGAAGGGCTTCGGCTGCGCTTGGAAGCGCTTCTGCGAGCGCAGAGGCTTGCGCGGGACGTCAGCCATTCGCCCAGCCTCGCTAGAGGAACTGAAGCCAAATTATTGCTCTCAGGAGTGCTTGGTTCAGCACTTCTGAAACCCGTAATTGCACCACGCTCGGAGCACAACGGTCGGGGAGACAGAAAGCCAGGGAGCGCGGCGGGCTGGGATGTATTTAGCTCTTCAAGCGCCCGACCTCTCAGAAAGAGCTGGTGCCTGCTGGAGGCTTGGGTGACATTCAGCACATGGGCAACATCTAAGCAGCACGGATGGACCGTTTGCAGGAGGCTGGGACATTTGTGTAGGAACCACGAGCTAATTCCTTTCCTCCCGTTCTTCTAAAAGGAACTTGTGAGATGTTCTTAAAAAAAGAGAGGATTATAACACTTACTTTAAGAAAAAAAAAATGGTAACAGAAATGTAATTTGTAGCTATGCTACACATATATGCCATATTGCATCGCATATATATGCAAATGCTATATTATATTATATATTATATACAATATATACAATATATAATCTAACAAAAGCATGGATGTTTTCATTTTTGTCCCCTCTGCAGCTTCTTCACTTCTCAGCAACAAATACTAAAGAGAGAAAAGGCTGAAGAAGGAACACAAAACCTGTAAAGTGTGTGCGTGGGCCGTTCCTGCTTTTATTTTGTTCTTGAAAAGCAAAGATTTCACTTAGGTTTGGCTGAAGTTTTTCTTCAATGGCATTTCCCTCATTTTCTGGGGAACACGACTGCTACTTTTTGCCTGCCCTCCCTACAAGCTGGTTTCTGCTGGCCTCACTCACGGCCAACAGATCTGGGACCTGCCCTGGGCGATGCTCGTCAGCCAACGCTGATGTCTCCTGCCCGCAGGAGAGGTCAAAACTCGGCCAAGGTACCTCGGCACTGGGATCTAACACCGGGGGGGGGGGCATACGTGCTGCCCACAGCACTACGTTCGCTCTCACCTTTGAAGAAGACGATCTTGTGGTCGCTGGTTCTCTCGTAGACCGCGTCCAGGCTGTCCAGGTTGAGTGGCAAGCCCCGCCAGAAACGGTGGATCTGAGCCGGCTGGAGGGAGACCAAGTGCTTATTGCGAGTCAGTCTCCAGAAGTACTTGCCTGGAGGAACAGACTGGACATTACTGAACCACACCGCAACCCACCTGCGCCGGGGGAGATGAGCACCGGCCGCGCGGCAGCAGCAGAAAGCAAAGCGCCTGAGATGGGAGCTCTGAGCTTTCCAGCAGCAGCTGCTGGCGCTTTCTATTCCTGGCAGCCGTTGGATAGAAATCCTCTTTTCGGGATCAAAATAATCCTCTGGACATTGCACTGGAGTCGTCACGCTCCTGGCCGCGGTGTGAAGGTGCACCGCAGAGCCGGAGCGGGCGAGAGGAGCCTTCCAGCTCGCCCCTCGCTGCTCTGTGTGGCACCTCCCGGGAGCTGGCGGCTGAAGCTACACCAGGTCCCGGCAGCCTTTAGCGAGAGCCTCCGAAGAAACACGCCTGTTTCTCCTCTCCCGGAGCACCCGCAGCTTCCCGCGCACAGGGTGCCCAGCTGCTGTCATAGTTAGAAATGTGTGTGATGACGAAACATGGAAATATCAGAGGGTTTTTTTTTTAATTAAGAAAGAGAGTAAGAAAATAGAAGAGGAGGAAGCTATATTAATAAAACTGGAATGGGTTGGGGGGGGAAGGAGGCATAATTAAGGAGTTTGGTACCATCTCAAGGCATAGGATAAGCAGGGGACCTCTGTCCTGCGGCGCTCCCCAGAGCCAAGTGTACTGGTGGTGCAAGCAGACACACTTCCAGCACCTGCAGCGACGCTGCCCCCGCTAGAAAAAAGTTTGGCTTGGGGTATTTCTGGAATATTTTGGAAAAGGAAACAGGTTTGTCCCCTGTGGGAAGGATGCCAAACTTTCTCCTGCCAAAGGAGCCTGATGTGGGATTTCTTAATGATTTTAGGGGCAACTCAAAACCCGCCTCGGGGATTCTCAGCCTGAGTTTTTGCAGCGTGTTTCGTGCTGCGTTTTCCCCGGAGAGCTCCACACAGTGAGATCTGAGCCGGAGCACGATGTCTAAGAGCTAACTCCTAACTTTGTCTCATTTTTGTTATTACCTGTTAGAAATTATTGCAAGTTATTTACATCTGCTCTTGCATGGATTCCCAAGGGGGGGTAAGCAACAGAAACCAAAGATGCGTCTTCAGATTTGTATTCAAGACACTCAGATCCAGCAGATTGTGACACTGTCTTTTAAAATTTTATGGAAATTGGATCTTAGCCTAATAATGCAGGAGGCAAAACTCTAACACTTAAACATCTGCAGAGAGGGGGTTTTTATTCTAATTATAAGGATTTATACGATATTCTTGTTCTTCTGCTCCAGTTTGCGTATTTGCTCTATCTGACCGAAACCCACAAATGAATAATACATTCAAATGTGGTAGGAATTGCCATAATTACAGATTCTTTTTAAGGACGTTAGAAAAAAAAAAGAAGGATTCAAATTTGGTGGCTGTTGTACATCGATGGAAACACATGTAATTAAATAAAGATGATCTCTGCATCTCTAATTAGCGAGACACTAGACAAAGCCAGATTTTCACTTTTTTAACAAGAAATACAACTTGACATAATTCCTTCTTTAGCAGATAACTATCTGAACTTCGGAATACCCTGGGCTCATTTGAGACAAGGAGGGAAAGCCCTGTGCTTTTGACATTTCAACCCTTTGCAAGCGCTGGGCTCAGTGGGTGTGCAACTGCAGCAAGCAAGCTTTAAATCCACCCTCGAGGTCAGGCATAGCCTGGGCTGCTGGTTAGTTTGGTTGGCTTTTTGATAAGCCATCAGGAAAAAGCAAAAAAAACCCCACAGCACTTAAGTAGCAAGGATTTCTTAACGCGACAGCCCCAGCCTGCCCGTGCTCATGTTTTGTCACGGCCAAGCCTGCTCACCGGAGTGCTGCGGTTGCTTGGATGATCATCGGCCAAAGCCAGATCCGTGGGGGATTTGCTGCCATGAGCATGCAGAAATATAATAAAATAAACAACAACAAAAAATTCCCAACCCCGTGTTTGTTTAAAAAGCTTGATTTAAAACCACACTCTGAGCTGGCAAGCTGAGCAGGATGAAAGCTGAGTGTAAAGTCCTGCTGTCCCGAGCGTCTCGTTTTATATGGATCATGGGTTGAGGCAATTGCTTTCTTTAATCCTAGGTGATTTTGATCCCAGCTGTGTACCGCGTTCCCCGTACTTCGGCTGCCTCTGGCCAGGTTGCTGCAGGCACCACGCAAACACACACACAGGCCGAAGTTGGTTTAAAACTTCAGGAGTCTGTAGTGAGGCGCCTAAATCAAAGCAAGCGGCGTTCCCAAAGTGCGGAGAACCCACTGTTGCCTTCAATGCGACAAGCCTGGGAGCCCTGGGGAGCTTCGATGCGATGTCTTCGAACATCGAAGAATGAAGGGAATCAGCCGGATCAGCTCAGAACAAAATGTCCATCGATGGAGGGAGCTCATCACTGGAGGTCATTAAAATCCTGCCTAAGAGGCGACGTCCCGATCCCTTGGTGCCCAGGATGGTTTGGTGGCAGTGATGGGGGCTCCAAGGGAGGTCCCGGGCTCCGGAGGCAGCCATGCAGCTGGCACCCACTGACACTGTGCTCTTTACATTTGCATTTTGGCCCACAATAAATATATCCAAAAATAGTCACTGAGATGGATTTCTCTTTAGTTTTCATCTTTTTATTTCCCCCCTCTGAAAGACAGACAGCCATTTATCCTGGACACCAGTTCTTGTCTTTTATTCTCCCTTCTTCACTGTGGCTTTTTGGAGCCGGCATCTGAACAAATACCGCAGGGAACAGCCTCTGTATTGTGCTCCCCCGAGGGCACAGACAACATCAAATTCTCTGGAGCCCGTTTGCCGTTCTTGCCCGTGACCCGGGACTCGCACTGTGATACCCAGATGGGTCGTACGCACCCAGATGCTGCTCCTGACCCCTGGGGGAGATGCTTCTGCTTCCCTGCTGGAGGGCTTTGGGGCGGCCAAACGGTGCCCAGGGATGGAAAGAAGTGCCCAGGGGGCATTTTTCCATCTTTCCAAGATGGAAAAGAAAGCCCACCGAGTCCAGCCTAGAGGGGCTCTGTCCAGCTGAGAAAGCACCAATGGGTTCCTCGTCGACAGCCAGGCACCCCGGGGACACACTGCCAGCAAGTGTTTGCTGACACAGAACCAGATGGCTCTGCAATCGCGCACACGTTGTCTCTGAGTGATGCACAGCAAGCGGCGTTAGGGAAGGTGAAGGGTGGGAGGAGAGGAAAGTTGGAGGCATCCAGGAAAAACCAGTGGAGAGCTGATGTTGCTTTGCTCATCCTTGGTTTGACCCAGATTTTGACTTTGATAGTGCAAATATCAGATTTTAGTTCTTCACTTGGGCAGTGTGGTGCAACAGATCAGAGCACGGAACAAAGCGCCACGCTGGACCATCACCAGCCCAGCTGCTTCAGAGGGAAGCGTTAAACCCTGGCCCACAGGACCTCTGGAGCTCCCCCCGTCCAGCAGCACCCCCAGAGCAGGGGCACAGGACCGCGTCCAGGCGGGGTGGGAATGGCTCCAGGGAAGGAGACTCCACAGCCTCTCTGGGCAGCCTGGGCCGCTGCTCCGGCACCCGCACAGCAAAGGGGTTTTGCCTCAGATTTCAGTGGAACTTCCCGGGTTCCAGCTTGTGCCCGTTGCCCCTTGTCCTGTCATCGGGCACCGCTGAGAAGAGCCCAGTCCCACCCTCCTGACACCCGCCCTTCAGATCCTGATAAGCACTGGGGAGATCCCCCTCAGCCTTCTCTTCTCCAGGCTGAACAAGCCCAGGTCTCTCAGCCTTTCCTCCCCAGGGAGATGCTCCAGCCCCTGAGCATCCTTGTGGCTCTGCGCTGGCCTTGCTCCAGCAGCTCCCTGTCCTTCTGGCACTGGGGGCCCAGCACTGGACACAGCACCCCAGCTGCGGCCTCCCCAGGGCAGAGCAGCTGCTCCTGGGCAGCCACTGGACACGCGCCTGCCCTGGTGTTAGGACACACGTCCCTCGTGGGCACCACACCGGCCACGCACGGCACTGATGTGGCCAGGTGGGTTTGCTCCGCTGGTCTCTCCTTCCTAACCGCATGCCAGACCCCCAACCTGCCGTCGCCTGCGTGGGCACCTCCTCTGCTGCACTGAGCGGGAGTGGGCGCGAGCTGGGCGGTTTCCTTCTGAACCAGAGGCAGGATTCACATTGACGTTAAGATTTCCTAATTTCTCAGCCTCAGTGGGCTGATTAAAGGTCTATGCCCTTTGATTTGAGCCAAAAGGAGCCAGTGGCATGCGAGGCGCCTGCCTGGGTCTGTGGGCTCCGCAGCCTGCAGACCCCGAGCCAGCTCATCCTCATCGCCTGCCCGACACTGCTGCTGCAGCATTGCACTCTCACGCCAATGTCACCGCAGGGCGACCCACGCAAAGGTTGATGGCAACGGGCGCTTACCTTTGAAGAAGAAAGCCTCTCCCCGGATCTGGGCCACCGCATCAAAGTGAGTGTTGCATCTATTGGGCACGTCCCGCCTGAGCCTGCGGAGAGATGCCCAGGTGAGCACGGCCCAGGTGGGCAGCGAGGGGCCATGTCCTCCCCGGTGTCCCCCATCCTGCAGACCGCCTCTCCCCTGCCCCCAGAGCCCCCAGAAGAACACCACAGGCTGCGTCCGTCTGTCGTTCCCCATGCTCAAACCCAGCCACGTGCATGGAGGTTTCCAAGGCGAGCTTGGGCAAGCCTCAGCCTGAAGACAGCTTTGTAGCAGACACGCTCCCTGGGCCACCGGAGACCATCGCTGGGAATCAAGCAAGGACACGCTCTGCATCTACCAGCTAGTATAACTGGTGAGAACAGCAGCGGCTTCCCGCTCCCCGGTGGCACAGAGCAGCTTGGCCGGCCGCCCCGGGGCAGCAGGACACGTGGCGGATGAAAGCCAAGCAGCATCTCGCCCCAGCGGCTGGGGACATTGCTGCTCCGAGGCTGAGCTCCGAAATGCCAGCGAGAGGTGACGGAGCTGCAAAGCAGAAAAGCAGAGGAGACCAAACACAGGGAGATGATGCCACATGTGAGACGATGCCATATGATATGTGGTGAAAGCCAGCAGGCAAGTCGCAGCTGAGATACTGAGCTGCTTTTAACAAGGGGGGTGGGAAAGGCACAGAGTATGAAGGACCGAAAGCGCTCCGAAGCCCGTGTGAGAAATGATGATTGATGGAGGACAAGGAGGAGCTGCTGGGAACATGCACAGAAAAGCTGCTGTGGGTGACAGAGAAGCATAAATCTAATTTGCTGACGGAAGAGCTGTGCTGGGCTGCCAGCGCCAGCTTCACAGCCCTCTTCGGGCACAAACCGACAGACGTGGAGGTGAGCCCCGTCCACCCTCCCAGTCACACACGGGGCAGCAAGAAGGGCTTGGCACGAACAAGTGTCCTGCTCCTCCTGCTGCCGGTGCGAGACGATGGTCTCCTACAGCAGCAGGGAGAAACGCTCTCACGTTTCTAGGTCACAGCATGGCCATACAGAGCCTTGTGGACAACCGAGCTTCCAAACTCGGTTGGAAGCTACATGGGAAAAAAGATAACTAATGGCGTTCAACTTGTTCAAGGAAAAGGGTCCCTTAGGACCCTCATAGCCCTTCTGCAAGCCCTGGCAGCTGGGACACCTCCACCAGGAGCAGGTGCTCAGCACCTCTGTGCTGTGGGCATCACACCAAGCAGGGCGAAGCGGGGTGAAGAAGGTGCTGAGACGGGAAAAGCTACTGCAGCACAGGGATATTTTTTCAAGATTAGATTCCTCTTGGTCCCATTACTGTAGGAATAATCCGACTGTTCATGCTTCGATCCTGTTATCCCCCGCTTTGCAGATGGGGCACTGAGGCACAGAGAGATGAAGTGACTTCCTCCAGGTCACACTCCACGTAGGGGCAGACCAGGAGGTGAAGGTGACCTGCTCCATCTCTGCCGCTCTCGCTTGGGGCGCTCCTGGCATCTGGCAAAAATGTGTGTGACCACAAACTCCTGCCTTTTTGTTCAGTGTCCCTTCTTAACTGCCCTGGTAGTAAAACAATTTGGTAACTCCAACGTTAATTAATGAGCTAGATCCAGAACTTCCCTTAATGAGGACACGCTGGTTGCTTGATGACACTCAGCATAAGCAGTCCTTTGCCAACGCAAACCTGCGTTGGAGTCAGGGTATCGGTCCACTTGTTCCAATATTCCCCCCCACAGGTACATTAGGGAGTTGCTCACCGTGGAAAGGTTTAGGTAAATTATGCTTGCACAATTCAGGATACTGCAGAGGAAGTGTGATTAAAATTTCAGCACGGACGAGTTCACCTAAGGGTGATGGGGACAAATTTTCATTAACACAAGAAAATTTTGAGTCTTAGGGAGATGCAAAGCATTCCAAGATGATACAGAATTTCTGGACATGCCTTGAATGATAAAAATTAGCTAAGGGACAGATAGCAACTATCACTTGTTCCTGCTCTTAACCACTTCAGCTGTGGGCTGGCTGGCCAGTCTCCACACACGCTGCTTGAAAAAAGCAACAGCGTCGGCAGATGATCAGGAGAGGTGAGGAAGAAAGGGCACTCTGTGTGTGCACGCGTGTGCCTCTTTTCCAGGAGACAAGAGGTCCAGAGGGAAAAACCGAAGCCAGATTGAGCAGGAAAGATACTGATGCTTAAGTGGAGCTTTATTACTACGTGTCCTTTGCAGGAACATCAGTGACAGCTGAAAAGAAATGAGCTTGACTTACGGGACAGTAGAGCGGTTCTCTGGCAGCTCTGGCAGGATGGGATGGTCATCAGTTTTGCTTACTTCAGGTTTGGCTGTGGGGGACACAGACTCCCTGACTCCTATGCATAAAGACAAAGAAGCAGTAGAAGGGTACGCCAGCCTCCCCACCAGCTCCACTCACCGCAGAAAACAGCTATTCCAGCGTGGGCCAAGGCAGGAACGGGCCATAGCTGGGTGGGGGACACACACTTACCGTAGAGCTGCCAGATTCGGACTTTGTCTTCATAAGGTAAGTCATACTTCAGAGGATCCCCCACTGGACCTTGGTAGTAGGGTCTCATGATAGACTCTATGGCAGAGATGTGGGTCAAGCCAATGGCATGGCCAAACTCATGGACAGCTACAGCAAATAGGTCCATCCCATGAGCGTCTGGAAATAAAGACAAAATTGAAATAAAAGTCACTACGTGCCGATTGTATTTTGGGGGTCTGGGTGGGCTGTAAGGGCTGCAAGAGAAGGTATAGGTATATGTCAGATAAACTGGGGAAAAAAGCTTTGGAATAGGTGAAATTTGAAAATAAAATTTTTTCTCCAGTTGGAAAAAGGAGACTGAAGTGTATCATATGAAAATGGAAAGCCAGTCATCAGTCCAGTGTGAGTCCTCAGCCCCACACAGGCTTGGGGATCGTCCCGCCTGTTCCCGGACCCACTGATGGCACCTGACAAAGAGCTGGACAAAGAGCTGAGACGGTGACCTCGGCACACCCACCATCCCCGCTGACTGGCGGCGCAGGAGCTGGGCCGGAGCGGTCCCCTGTACCTCACGTCTGCCCTGCAGCAGCTGCAGACACAGTCTTTGTGATGCCCAGAATACCAAATTTCTGCAGCCACTAGCCAGAAGCTCGTCAACGCCTGCGATAACGAGCAAAGCCACACGCCAAGGAACCAGTGAGTGCCCGTAGCGCCCGCCTGCCCGCGGTGCTCTGCTGCTTGGCTGGGCTCTCCCTGCCCGCACAATGCTGGCATTGCACGCTGCTGCCCTGGCCAAACCCACCGCGAACACCTTCCTGCGCGCATACAAATGCGGAGCTCTTCACCTGCTCGTCGGCCACCAACCCTGCTCATCTAACTGCTGCCCTGACAGGGAACGGCAGAAGGGGCGAGTGACCACGTCCAGCTCGTTTCCAGAGGACTTGCCCGTCTTCTCCCCTTCCACACCTTGTGCTGGCGGGGCTGCAGCTCCGGAGTCTGCTCCTTTAGAAGCTTTGATCCTCACACATCACTCTGGGCATCAGGGAGACTTTATAGAACATTGATACCTCCTCTGATGATTTTTTTTCCCCAGTTGGGCTCTCTCTACTCTCTCCTCTCTCCCGAAATGTCCGTATTTGCAGTCCAACCCGCAGTGCCTCACACCACACCCACACACAGACCCATCCTTTTAACGAAGGGTCCTCTCCAGAGCCTCAGACACTCAGGTCAGATCTCAACGGGGGTTAATGCCTGCCTCCAAACCTCCACCACTGCTGCCAAAGCAAAGGGAGAGCTCCCCTCAGGAGCCCTATGGGACTGATCCTGCTCGGTGCATTCCCACCACCCAGCTCCAGAGTGGCTGGGCAAAGCACCCGTGCAATTGCTGCCCCTCGCTGCGCAGCAGTGCTCTGCAGAGCAATACCAGAGGCGGGCAATGACTTTAAGTACGGTTCTCAAAAAGATCACGATTGCAAGCATTGTAATAAAAAGGCAGAGAGGTTGGAAAGCTGAGGTCTGCGCGGAGCTCAGGGGAGCCCCATGTTCCCCGAGACGCGCTCGGCGCCAAAGGAGACGTCGTGCAGAAGCAGCCGTGGCCGATCCTGCACAGTCCTTTGTGCTCCCCACAGGGCTTGGGGTGTTGGGGGGGATATTTTTGCTGAATTCTGCTTTTTCCTTGATGACTGTTATTTACAGTGTCTGTAAACAGCCAGGATTTTTATAACCTGTGCTGTCTTCCCCGGCACTGGGAGAGAACAAGACATATGCTTTCTGACATTTTAATGCCAAACTGACAACCTTGGGGATATTTTTATATCACCTACCAAGTTGTTATTTTTGAATCACTTGGGAGAAGAAATAAATAAAAGATGAAGCTCGGATAGCTCCAAGACCTTCAAAATAGAGGGCAGCTTTCTCACCATCAGGGTCATGCCCTTGACCCTCTGTGATCCTTGGCGGGATCCTCCCTGCAGGGCCGCCAGCCCTGAGCCCGCTCCTCCATGCGAGCCTGTTTGACGATGAGCTATAAAACGGGCACCACTCCTTACTTCATCACATAACGCATCTGCTACGGCGAGCTACCAGACCTCAGCGCTTGCTTCTGCCCTGTATGTCTGCAAAGCAGAGCTGCTACTTTTTTTTTCTTCCCCTTAAGACATCGGTTGGGGTTGCACAGCATCGTGAACCAAGGAGCAGGTTGAATCCTGCAGAGTCAGCCCGTCCAGACCTTTAGCCTTAACCCCAGACCTCCTCCAGCTCGTCTGGTGAACCCCCCTGCCCACGAACGCTCAGCGAGGACGGACGGAGGTCAACTGATGGGAAGGGAGGAGAGGGGTGGGGAGAAAGAAGGTATTAGCTTGTTTCAGAGAAGATGATTAGGTCTAAACGAAATCATTAAGCTGAGGCAGCAGGAGCCTGCTGGGAGGCTGGCGGAGGAGGTGGTGTGACAAGTAAATTAGCAGCTGGCAACTGCAGAGGAGACGCTCTGTCGAAACGTGCCCGACGCAAAGGTTGGGGACCTGATCCCCACAGATGGCTTGCACAGCTGAGGAGCGCTGGCTTCTGAAAGTCCCTCTGCCTATTAAAACTCTGCTCTAGCCAGATGAGACGAAGTAAAAAAACAAACCACAAAGCCTGTAACTTGTAACCATACTGATGTCAGGTAATGGACACGAGATGGCAGGAAAGAACTGGCGTTCACAGGGAGCTTCTTCCCTGCAGACCACAGAGCCCTTTCCAGGCAGGCCAGCTAATAACTATGCTTTAAAAATAGGAAACCAGGGCACGTGGCAACGAAGCCACTCAAAAGATGGTGAAGTCAGAGAACACAGTCCCCATCCGAGAGCTCCAACAGCCACACACACAACCAAGAGACGGGGACTGGGGGTGGCCGATGGGGAGCTCTGCAACTGCCGATATGATGGGGAGAAACAAGGAGAGATCAGTCCTCAACGCTGGCTGCTGTCATTTCACTAGCAAGGCTGAACGGGGAACCCAAGAAGGTGTTGGGACCTGCAAGCCCGGGGTGAAGGTGTAGCAGAGGCTAAACCACTCCAGCCACCAGCACAGAAGAGGGAAGCTGGGAGCACATGCATTTGGCTGCAGCTCTCCCACCCCAACATACCTGATGATCGGAAGGTCCAATACTCATCATCGTCAAAATGGGTGTCTCCTGCCGTGTGATGGTCTCCAGGGAAGAAAGCATGTGCCACAGTCCCACCAGGTCCATCAAAGGGATAGCCATCATTGTGATCCGCCTTGGAGAAGTCTATCTGGATGTCGGCGTTGTTACCTGCCACTTCGTGGAAATTTAGCGGGGTAATGTCGCTCCAGACCTTCAAGGCATAGTACATCAGGGCTCGGACTGTGTCATGGCCCAGGTGGGACTCTTTTGGGAAGGTGCGAACTCTGAAATAAAGAGGGCGAAAAAGAGGATAGGACGATAGCACAAAAGATCTTCTCTGAGGAGCACCAGGACGGGCTCTGCAGGTGCCTGGCGCGTCACAGAGCCTCGGTGAGGCCTCCAGAGCTCTTAGCGCGCCTCCAAAGTGCGCCCACATGCTTTTTAGATGTGTCTTTAAGTCTCCGAGTCACATCAGTTCCAGAGCTATGAGGATTTCAGAGACTGAGTTTGGGTCCTCTGGAAATACTGAGCCAGTCTTGCCCACCAGAGCGTGAAACACCCTGCGGGTGTGAAACACAACCAGGATTTGAGTCCTGCTACCTCCCGACCCTGCTGTACCAGGTGACAGTCAGCCTCAGAGCCACACTTCATGCACAAACTGCTGTTAACGCCCAGGACTACTACCCTTGCCCAGCCTTGAAAACGCCAGCGCCATGAGTCCCTTTCCAGAGCTTGCCCATTTCTTCTTTCAAGCTCCCTTTCAGATATATCAACAGTTATTTCCTCACCACTTATTCGTTTCAAGTGCAAACCAAACACGCAAAGATTATTGACTCCTGAAGCCTTTGCACCACACACAGGCCCATAAGTTTTCCTGCAACAAACAGAAGGTCATTCCTCATTCTTATTACACACACATGGAAATCCAGTACGGATTTGCTGCCTCCATATATTTCCCAACATGTCTGCTGGAGGTATAAAATATACTCTGAAACCAGTACACTGCCAGCAATCTCCGAGACTGCAATCCATAACGAGGAGGAAGAGAAAAAGATGCATTTTATGTAAATCACACTCAAAATGCCTCCAGCCTACTGCCTGCAGGAGACGGGCTATCTGATGGAGCACTGTAGTTGAGAAGCTCCTGCCTTGCTTCTTGGTAGAAAAAAGCATTGATGAGTGGGGGCTTATGACACTACTTCACACATCAAAGGGCTGTTATGGTTTCTCTGTGTCAGCACGGCATCCCTTGGTCCCCAGCTCTGCCTTGCCCTGGAAGAGAAGCCAGGTGGGACGAGCTGTGTGCCGGCATTTGCCCTGCAGCTGCGTGATTCAAACCTCCCTTTATGGTCTGAGCTGGAATGAAAAAAAGTCAGTGTTTCCTGTAAAGCCAAACCTTGAAAAAGAATTCCTAATATTGTTGATTTAATCGGGGAAGCGAAAAGACAAAGATGCAACAAGGCACCTTGGCTTGTAGAAGAGTATGTTTAGATAATTTTTCATTGACAATTTTGACAAAAATAAACACACTCCAGGAAAATGTACTGTTGACTGAGTAATTATTGACAAAAACCAATTCTGCTGGAAAATTTCTGGCCAGTTCTACCCCGGTAATAACGGCTATTTCTTGTGTACCAGCACACCAACCAAAGCGTTCATGAAATATTCATGGCTTGACAGATTTTTAAAGGCTGAACCAACAATTATGGTCACCTCACTTGCCCTCCTGCATGATATAGCTGGGAGAGCATCGCTCAGTATTACACCACTCCCCAGCACCGACGGGAAGTAACGACCTGACTAAACCTCTAGAGGTAATTGCAGGTATCAGAAAGGGACGTCACGTCACTCAAGCTCTTCCTACGAGTAGCGATTTGGGTACTGGGAGGCACCATGCATCAGCGAAGGGGAGTGGGAACGACTCGCTGAGGTTGGATGCTCTTGCTTTCCCAAATCTTTGCATATACCTTATGCCCTCAGAGACACGCAGCGCAAGGTGGGCACCACCCCCTGACCTGGGCAAAACTAGGGAGGGTTAAATCCAGGACAGAACAAAAAGGGACTCATGAGAACAAGCAGAAATCCCACTAACAGTTTCTCTGAAGAGCTGGGGAACCCCATCCTAGCGACGGTGGGAATGCGATGGCTCGACCAGGCGAAACATGTCACAGCCAGATGAGCAAATATCACTCATGTCCACGCCTTTGCTATCCCTAAAGTATTCTGAGCAAAGAAAGACCTTAACTACTAAACCACATGAGTTAGTGTACATGTAGGGTCAGATAATCGTAGGACTTCAGGCAAGACACGCTTGTAAAGACGACAGCATAGAGGTACAAACAGTATGAGCATAGGATTAGAAAAGACAATTTTCAAGCAATTTTTAATTTATAGAAGAGACTGTGGCTGGATATAAACCTCTACAGTACAAAAAAAAGGCCATCTGGTTTCCAGATATTCTTTAACTTGGTGTCTTCATCTTCCACAACGCTCCTCTGGACTTAGGTAAACCCTTTGCTGCTTTAACCTCTACTGAACAAGTCATTATATGTGTAAAACACACCATGTTTAGTCCAGGAATTACGACCTATCTCCAAGATCTTGGTGCTTAGGACATGGACTGAGATCTGGGGACATCATCCGCTCTTCCTTCCTCAAGCCCTACGCAACCGTGTGAGCCGATTTCCCTTTTTTCCCCTCGCTTTCCAGCTGAAGAATGAGGATAATAAATCTGATCTCCCTTGTAAAAGGACGGTGGATGAAAAGCCCTGTCTAAAGAGACAAACACTATTAACATTCATCCCAACCCCTGGCTCCAGAAACATTAGATTAAGGCAGAAACAGTATCAATACTTATTTTGCTTCTTAGAAAAGGTCTTGCACCTCTGAGCTGACCCACATTTTATTAGCATGCTGCAGGTGTAAGTGAAAAATCCCCCATCCTTTATTCATTACCATTGTTATTTTTCAAGAGAATCCCATCAGGGTTTTTCAATTCAGCATCTGATTTGATTGCCGGAGCTCTGCTAATTGTTTTCAATGAGATTAGGAGAAGCCTATTATGCTGATAGGATGTTCATCGGCGTCGCGTTACCCGGTTCCACTGAAAAGGAGGCACAATTCTAACATCATGCAGATGCACACAGGACTAAATAAGCTTCCTCCCACCTTGATTATTATTATTATTTGTAGTAAATGGTGCTTAGGTACCCAGCAGAGAGCAGCGCTCCTTCTCGGATGCTAATCCCTCCTGAGACTCCCCTTACGGAGCTCAAATCACGGGCAAAAGCCTGATGTGAGTAATTGGAGAGAAACCTCTCTCCTCCCAGCGGCCCCTGCCAAGCCATGGGGAAGGCGATGAGGACTGGGCTGCTCAGTCCCCCTCCGGCCACCCCACCAACGCGGCCCCCGGCAAAGCCACGCGCTGGGACACCCCGAGGAGCATCTGCGCCCGTGGCTGAACGAGGCAACATCAGCCGCGCCACTTGAAACAGCGGCTGCCAAGCGGTGCGTGGTTGTAAGTGGCACAACTGGGTGCCGAGGAGAACGATTCCGCTCTGCTTTAAGGGCTGACGCAGGCGGCAGCACCGCCACGCAGACAGACGAAAGCTGACTTTCACCCGGCTGCTGCCCGTTCTTCACATGCCCCCCGAGTCCCCTCCTTCGCTTGTCCCATCCAAAAGAGACTTTGCGTCCAAGCTGGTTAATAAGTGGAGGCCAGAGAGGGCTGATCTGCCTCTGTTCGCTATGAGGGGCACCCACACCAAAGGTTATTTTGATTTCTGGGTTCCTTTTTGGTTTTTGTCCTCCAAAAGACAAAAGTGGAAGAGGGTTAGTGATGTATGAGAAATCAATTGCTGGTTAATGAAAGCACTCCTTCACCTTCTTCAGCCCTGAAACCACAGAGAAATAAAATAAATGCTGATAACTACCAAACACAGCAGGCTAAGGATTGCCTGATAAACCCAAATTGATTTTTCTGGTGGGGGGAAGAGGGGACAGTTGCAAGGGTGGATGCTTGCTGCCGTGGCAAAGGCGCTTTCCCAGCCGCCCAGAGCCACCCGCAGCCCCGATCCGGCGCTGCCCTGCCACTCCAACACCCCAGCGCCAGAAGAGGAAAGCAGTGGGGCTGTTTGCACCCTCCATTGCACCTCTCCCAGCACTTCGCAAAAACTACTGGACATTTTTGGGTGAGAACCCTTCTCCTGCCCTTTAATACGCACGCAACGCCAGGCAGCTCCCTGCAGCCCGGCCATGAGCACTGGCACGGGAATAATCCATCCCAGGGAGAAGAGGTGGGTGAAATCAGGTCTTGGGCTACGAGACCACCGTGCCCCCGCGCTGGCGGCAGATGCCAACGTGGCAGCTGCCTGCCCTCCGCTCCAGCCGCTCGGGGCTTTTCCTACGAGGGTCCCACGTGCCTGCGATGGGCGCGTTATGACAGCCCGCACCGTGGGGAGACACTCCTGCCGCTCTCAGGCAGCTGTGCACCCAGGCTGGGGGGGGCACAGCTGCCTGCGACCAGCTGGGCTTGGGCTGGGACGTCCCCACGGTGAATGTCACCGATTAGAGGAGAAAAGTGGAAAGATCAGGTCCATTGTGGGGATGGGAGCGTGGTACTGGGGTTACCCCGGCTGCACACCTTTACCCAGCGGTACCTGCCCAGCAGCCGCCCCTCCGTGCCTCTGTAAAGCCCCATCTCAGCTCAGGCGGTGGCATCCCCCCGCCGTGGGTGGGCTCAGGGTGCTCACAGCGACGGTGGGCAGCGGCTGACGGATGTCACTGCTCCCTTGCTGCCTGCGTTTGCTCCAGCACCCCACGCCCTGAGCATCGCGGTTTCAAAGGCTGCAGCTCTGATGAAGTGGCCCCAGGAACGTGTCCTTAACTACAGATGGCTGAAAGTCAGCTCAGTTCAGCACCGAGCTGAGATTTCAGCAAGAAAAATAACCTGGGAAATATAGAAAGCTGAGCTTTGGCGGCTTCCCCCTGCCCCAGGGGGGTTCATAGCATTTAGAGAGGGGGCACGGCCCTAACGCTGCATTTCCCATGACTGCACGGAGACGGCGAGCACCTGGGAAGAGACGGAGATGTCGGCTGTGAACTCCCCTTCTGCGGGGCATAAGCAATAAAACAAAATTAGCAGAAGAAAAACCAGGCTGCAAACGTGAGGGGGAACTTGCTGTGAGCAGCTCCCGGCGCCTACGCCAGCAGAGGGCATCCGCAGCATGCCGCTCCCCGCTCCAGCCGCATCCCACATCTATCCCACTGCCACCTCATCAGCTTACCCAGTGCCTGGTACCCAGGTACAACGCAGAAAAAATAAAATAATAATTTAAAAAAATCCCATGAAAAGAAGGTTTATCTGCTGTGGTATCCTGGAAACTTCCCATGGAGACGAGGCACAGAAGACCGCGCGTGTCTGACGGTGTACTGGGATGCTCCGAGGCTGTGCCGCGGCTGTGCAGGATGCAGCCTGTACTGATTTGCTCCCTGAGCCCTCCAGTCCCGCAGGCTGGCTGTACTCAAGAGTAAAAAGAAGAAACTTGAGCAACCTACATGTCTATAAAATTTTCTTTCCCAAACACTGCCTTCTCCATCAGTGCAGGGGCCTATTCCGAGATCGGCCTTTCCTAAAGCTTTGCTTACCCGTTTATTCCAGCCTTGCAAGTGTTCAGGTGTTTCTTCAATTTTTAAATGCACGGCATACTAGAATTTGGTTTTATTTTCCTTTCTTAAAATCTTCAATCAATGTGTAAAAGGTAAGTGTGTAAAACTTTATGTCTCTATTGGCAGATTTTCACGGCAGTTTCAAAAAAGCTATCTTAATCTCAAGTGTTGGATGTAAATACGATGTTGGAGTTTCTATAATGCTATAGCCTTCTGTTGGCTTATACAACCTCCAGTTATAAAATACAGCCCTTGAACAAAAGCCAAGATCTTGGAAAGGATCAAAGAATAAAAAGCAGAAATGAGTTTGTCAGGAGATGGATTTTTTAATGTCATACATATAAAATAGTCTCAGACCTAAACCACTTTTTATGGCAATCTTTGCTGCAGCATCACAGTTTCCAAGGGGCTGGGAGGTATCCTGGGGCTGCATCCACCAGCACAGCCTGCTCTGCTCCAGCCTGGGACTGCGGACACCGGGCCAGCACGGCCGGAGTCCTGGTGGTACCTGCAGCACCGCGCTCCCGCCCGCGCTGCCCGGCCACCGCGCCTGCCCCGCCACGGGACACAGCTCGGCTCCATCCAGCCCAGCTTTGCTCAGAGGAGCTGCCGAGCTCCGGGCTGTGCACCAGCCACCCCCCCTCCGCTGGCTCTGGCAGCTCACAGGACAGCAGGGCAGGTTTTATTGTTTCACCCAAAGGGATTTTTTTCCTCTCTGAAATATAAAGTTTATTCCTCTTCCCCTTCAAGAGGGGGCTGGCTGACAGGGGGACGGGCTGGGCTTTTATAACGCAGGTCACTTCACTACAAGAAGTCATCCATTAGCCAAAACTGTTTCTTACTGAAGCTGAATTATGTTTATCTTTTCTGAAAATAAGGTCGCAGGGGGATGTGCTAGAACATGGACCAAATCCCTGGTACGGCCACGGTTTCAACACATGCCAACAGCGACAGCCAAGTCAAGATTTGTTACTGCAGTGGGAGGTGGACTCGCTCTAGGGACTATGTCAGGATCAAAGAGAAGCTTCTAATTAAGAAGGAGTTCTCTCCATAGCATCCACATGCGTTTTCAGGATAGTACAAGCATGTCATGGTGCTCGCCTTTCTTCAGCTGTTCTTGGAGGAACAATTGCTGCAGCGCACGGTCTTCAAGGGAGGAAAAATGAGTCCCAAAAAGCACAAGTCTTGGTGGGACAGGGATCAGCTTGTTTGCCAACCCTCTCCTGCAGCATGACTGCAGGGGGCTCTGCAAGTTGGACCCAAACTTCTGCGTGCCGCAGGTTCGGAGTGACCCACACACTTTGCTCCCTGACATCAAGGGAAAAATACTGCCCTGTGGCAAGGACTAGGAGAAAAAAAGTGACTCTATTACCCGGAAAATGCTCCCAACCCTTGGGCTGAGGTGGGGCAAGAGGAGAAGCCCGATCTGCTGAGACAAGTCTGCGGCAGCTGCTTGAGAGAGCGCGAAGTCCCAATGAACTCGAGAGGAATGATGCCCTAACCACTGCACTGCAGCAAAAAGCTCCCAGCTAATCCACTGGCCAAATCCACACCTCTCCCAGCCCATGTGGGACCAGAAAGTCAAGGCTGGAGAAGAGTTTAAATAAATAGTCGGGGGGGTTCTAGGAGCATGGAAGGGACACGTTTTAGCACATCACCCTGAAACTCATCACAAAGCCCTATTTAGCCCAGGTCTGCGTGGGATCAGCCCTTTGCTGCAACATTTCAATAGGGGAGGATGAATTCCTACCTCCAAGACAAGTTCCTTTTGCTCCACTTGGTGACAGCCTGTGCGAATCGCTTCCTCCTGGTCTCCGTGGCGGCGAGGTCGGGCAGAGAGCAGCGAGGGGTCTTCATCAGCTCCAGCGTGGCTTCATCTGGGGTTAGAAAAAAAATGATAGAAATCATGGGAATGGTGGGCTAAGAAATCCCAGGTGGGACAGGGAGACGGGAAGTGCTGGGGATGCAGTGGCAGAGCAAAAGGCAATGCCCAAGTGCCCGTTGGAGCACGGCACCAGCCCCAGCATCACCCATGGTGACACCCATGGGGCGCTGAGCCCCCTCCGTGCCACCGCTGCATCCACCACCAGCAGCAATTCCTGCTGACAGCCCGTTTCTTCAGAGGAGCCACCAGCTGGGGCTGCCAGGAGGCAAGGGGAGACGAGACCCCATGGCCCGGGGGTTAGGCGCTAGCTCTGCTGTTAGCATCAATGGACAGTTTTATTGGGTTTAGGAGAAAAATGCAGCAGGCGATCTCTTGTGTGACACTTCACAGACCTCAAAAACTTGTGTGGAAAACCACCTGTGGCCAGATTTGCTTATATTTTAAAACATAAATTTTTAATTATTCTGGTTTATTCTCTCTTGCTCAATTTCCCATTATTCCCCTGGCAAAGCAGAGACACGTTCACGTGTAAATAACCTATATCTCTGTTCAGCTAGCAGCTCATTTGGAAAATATTCATATTCCTTCTTATTTATTTTTAAAACCGAATGAAAGCTTAGAGCGCCTATTCTCATCAGCTGAAAGGCAGACAAGTTGTTTGCTCACCCATTTTCCGTGCTGGCTTTACTGCTTTACTTAACCCTTTGTTTTCAGGTGCAAACCCACATCCGTGACCTCCCCAGGCCAGTTTCAAACACCCCCTCCAAAACCGAAATTGCAAATGCACTCGAAAGGCCGGCCTTGCTCCGGGGCCTCCTGCAGCTTGCGATAAGGTCGAAGAGAAATAATTGCACGTGCTCAATTAAGAGCAGAGAGGGAAAGTCCCAGCCATGGGACGCGGCAGTGGCTGCCCAGGCGGCAGCTGCTCCGGGGGACCGAGGGAGGGCCGCCGGGATGCCGGCATGGACAAACACCGGCCTGCTAATTAGCAGCTTCTCATTAATTCTGTCCCGAGCTGGAGGAAGCAAGCTGGCCACGCGGCGGGAGGTCGCGGCTGCATGTCAGGGAGGGAGGGGAAGAAGGCAGACAGGCACCCTTCCAAGGGCCGGGATAATGCTGGCTTTCTCCTTCCCTCAATGAGGACATTGAGAGGAATGACCCTGGCCACGCCGGGGAACTTGTGTCGCTTCAGCCGGGCCTCGGGCTGCCCCCTCGCAGCCAGATGCGGCCGCCGCGTCAGGCAGAAGCCACCCATCACCCCGTGCTGCGGGCTGCCGGAGCCGCCCCGGGGAGGGCGACGGGCTGGCCCGGGGGTGCCCGGAGCCGCTGCGAGACCCGAGGAGAGCCTCACCGGCTCCTCGTGGCTGTACGCCCGGGTGACGCGGCACCATCTCCCGCCCTCCCCTGCGCTGGGCCCCAGCGGTGAAGAAACCAGAATATCTGCATACACAAATTGGGAGGCTTAATCAGGATTTTTATTCACCTCAACGCGATGCTGCAATTAAGGCTTTGGAAAGGACAACCTATCAGCCTTAGATTCTCTGTCTTTTTTTCCCCTTTTTTTTTTTTTTCTTCTTTTTTTTGACCACACCAAGAGCTATTTAAAGCTATTTTAAGCATGATGGGAAACCCAAGGGTGTGTGGGTCCGGTGAAATAATTGCTTGCCTCAGGTTCTTGAAAGCACAAGGCAACAAAGCACCTGAGCCATGTAATTACTCTTACAGCTGCAAACTGGGCTGTATGTTACACCTGCATGAGCTTTTCCTGGAGATGATGCTACTCCACAGCTCAGCACCAGGTCCTCTCTCCTCCCCAGATCTGCAAGGAGCCGTCTCTGCATCCCTCTGCACCGGAGAGAGGAGGGACCGCGAGCCACTGACCTAGGACCCCTGTTGCCTCGAGCCCCCCGAAGCGCTGCATGGCAGTGATGGCCTTGGTGAGCTCCTCCTGCGTCTGCAGTTGCCCTGTGACGGGATCCGGAGGAGGCAGATACCCAAATTTCGTCAGCCAGTCCTGTGAAACAAGTAGAAGCGGGGATGAGAAAAGGAAAAGAAATAAATATAGATGCAAGGAAAGATGCTCTGAAGGTCCCGTCCGTTCCGCTTGGAAATACTTTTCCCATTTACATGTTTATACCGGGCTTCCCCGGATATGCGTGGTCTCTGGTAACAAATGGACGTGTCAGGAGGCATCTGTACACATCACTTCAGTAATGGGATCCGGCGACCTTCACGCATCCCAAGGGTGACATCTAATTTTCCCACCCGGCTGCAGACCATCTTCGATAGCGGCGGCAGCACAGCCCCAGCCCGAGGGTCGCACAGACGCCTTTGATTCTCCCCTCGGACACTGGCAGCTCTTGGGGGAACTTGTTGCAGAGCCGAGTGCGAGGAGAGGGGAACAAAAGCGCCTGTCACAAGGGCCAGGCAATGCCACCTCCATCGGGACCTCACTTCCAGTGGGAGCCCACGGGGGTCCTGGGGAGGGTCCCAGGGTCCGACGGAGGGACCTTGCTGACCTCCGGCCGAGGCGGCAGAGCAGCTGAGTTTTGCCCAACTTTGTCTCGGTCCGACCTCTCCGACTGTATGTGCCGTGCTTTAAACTTTCTGCTGTCCCCCGTGGGCGCCACAATAAGGTCACAGCTTCCCAAGAGGGGTGAGAGGAAGGGACCTTTCCTCCTCCCTGCCGGTGCGAGGAACACCTCCGTGGCCAAGCACCCGTTGCAAGTCTCCCCATATCCCCACGCCGGCATGAGCAGGCTGTGCCTGCTCTCCCGGGTCCCTTCAGCCAACCTGCTGCAATGCCATCAAGGTGCTCTGACGTTAATCAACCCGCTGTGACCTGCCACTTTCCAGTCTGGGCATGGCCAGGGTGGCCCAGCTTTGGGACAACAATGCATTAAGGATGCAAACAGCTTGGCAGAGGCTCCCTTCACCTGGTGGAGACAAGCTGGGACATGGGGATGAGACAACCCTGCAGTCCAAATCCCCTCAATGCACCCTGATGGCTTGAAGATGGCTTGTTTTACCTTGACCTTCACAACTTCAGGAATCTGACTGGAAACAAACCCAACCATGAAGTCCCTGACCCCCACTCCGAGTTGCGCAGCCATCTGAGACCTGGGGTGGATGGCCTCGGGACTGACAAAAACCTGAGCCCTCCGGAGAAAAACATCATGGAGATGTAACGTGCCAAGCTCCTTCCTCGGAGGCCACTGCGGGACCTTGGCTTGGTCCCGTCCCACAAGTTCCCAGGCATCGCGAGTGCTGCGGCTGCAAAGTCTCAGCTTCCAGGAACCAAAACACCGCCCCGGCGAGACCCGGCGGTTTCCCAGCGGTGCCATCACCCTCCTACCACGGCAGGGAAGGGTACAGGGACAGGGAGCAG
Source organism: Anhinga rufa (assembly GCA_013400875.1). NCBI lineage: Eukaryota > Metazoa > Chordata > Aves > Suliformes > Anhingidae > Anhinga > Anhinga rufa. Next base: position 50,671 of record VZTV01051613.1, read on the forward strand.
AGGAAAACCCTGCAACAGCCTTCCCCTAAAATTTGGCTAATGTAAAAAAGTCACCCCTGGTGACTGATGGCCCTTGTCATTTTAAAAAATATACCTAAATGGATTTTTTAAAAAAAACACTGTAAGAACATCAGGTTTCTTAACTTCAGATTATTTCTTCAAGGGGATAAATGAGCAGAGTCATGCTCACCTCAGCAGCACCAGAGATGCCAGGACTGGCTTGATGGTGAAGCTGAAAACCTCAGTCACCCGCAGCCCCCGACAGGATCGACTGATTTATTTAAGAAGAGAAATAAATGGCTTTTCTCTTTGTGCCCTCCTCTCCAGCATTTCCATGTGCCCTGGTTTAACCATCTCCCCGCCAGCTGCCTTAAAGCATTTAGAGCCAGGCACGGGTACCTCTGCCACCAGAAAGCAGCAGGCACCTCTGAAACACCCATGGGCCCCTCTTTGCCGGAGCCTAAGCAAGCACAGCCACGTGCCAGCAATCCCCCTGCCACGGGGGCCTCATTAAACCCAAGACCATTATTTGGTAGGAATTTGTCTTTCAAATGACAATACATTTTTATGAAGATCTTTCTCTTCCTCTTTTCAGCCGAAAACTGATGAAAAAAATAATGGCATAAATCTCATTCTTACAACTGCTTTTTAAATGTCTTGTGAATTATCTTTCTAAATCATTTCTTACCTTCCTTCTCGCTCCCCTCCCCTACCTCGGCAGAAGGATCCGCAAAGAATAATAATACTGCATGCAGGGAATGCCATAAACACCTACCCTCTATTTTCTTTATCTGTATCAAAGAAACATTGAGCTATTGAGCCTCTTGAAGACTGATATCGATCTAGACTTCCACTGCAGTCAATACGCCACAAATTTATTGTACTCAGATTAGTGCCAAAAGTCAGTACCTGCTTATCGCTACAGTCTGAATGTCTCAGCTCAGCGTCATCTGCAGCGGCCACCCCGAACGCCACAGCGTCCCCAGCCCCTCTCTGGCAAGCCCAATTAAACAATTTCACACTTACAGAGCTTTACGACCGACCATCCCGTGCTTGGTGCGGCTCCCCGTCGGGGAGCACGGGCTCCTGTGCCGGGTTTCTCACCGGCCATTCACTTCCCTCCTCACCCTCCTTCACAGCTGCCTTATTTCAGTGGGATGGTGTGTTATTGCAGCCAAGGAAAGCAGCTTATCTGGCCATTTCTTGTTACTTAATGCAACTCCATTAGCCGCCACCTTGCTCGGAGCACGTTAGCGTCATCGCAGCCTTCCCTCACCATCAGGCTGAAGGCCAGGCTGAGCGCTCTCTCCCCCTCTCCCTGCTCCTATTTGTCCCTTTGCATAGCAAAAACATTTGTGACAGAAATTAGAGACGCGATTTGCCCCTGATTGTTCATGAGAAATCGGCTGTGACACGGAGCTCGGCAGCCGGCCCATCAATTGCTGAGCGTGGTGGGGTTTAATTTGGTTTCTTCCCTGGCCGTGGAGACGGTGTCATTTATCCTCCGACGACAGCGGAGCCGCTGCTACACCGGAGATGTACGCGACTCGGCTCTGCTCAGGCCCTCCTGGAGAAGGAGGTGGCAGCAAAAGGCTGGGGAAAGCAAAGGCACGGAAAGGTCCAGCAAAGGTCCTGCTGATTTTCTCTCTTTCTTAACCCAAAGGGACAGAAAAAGCACAAACACAAGCGGACACCCCAGGGCAAATGGGGGGCTCTCTAAAGAAAAGATGGAAGGAACAGGCAGATATGGCAAGCCCTTCACCTGATCTGCCTTGCGAGCACTGATTTTCCTGCATGTGATTTTTCTTCTAGACCATCATGTTTATCACGCCTTACTCAGGTTCTCCATAATTTTATAGACCTCTCTGATATCGCTCTCATTCATCTCTTTTCCAGTGTACAGGTTCTGGATGGCTTCCTCTCTCCTTGTAAGCAAAGCTGATCCATAATATTGAACTTCCACATTCCACCTTTGCTGTGGCAGAAAATTTCATTAGGGAAAATGCAGCTGGACTTGGAGATGAGAAAGACCAGCAGGAATTGTCTGGCTAATTATCTGTGCGCCCTGTGAAAGCTTTTCAGATATTTTCTTGTCTTTAATTAGGACAAAAGCTAAACTTATAAATTTCCATAAAAGAAATGTGAAAACATTTTCCACTGAGATAACTTCAACACGTTCCCTTCTTATTTCCACTTTTTTTTTAAATTAAAAAAAATAAATATCTTTCTTTTCCCAACTCTCATTACCTTAAAATGTTTAAATGAAATACTGATTTGAGCTGAATGCTAAAATTCTTTTAACATATTTCTTGCCTGAGTTGGCACAATAAAAACTTTTCCCTAAAAATGTGCTGCATTAAATGAATTGACCTAATCCCATGAAAATATTCAGCTTCAGCAACTCCCTATTTTAAGATGAAAAAAAAATGGCGCTTCACCAAAAAATTCAGATTGACCCGATGTCTGACCATCTTCCAGCTCTGAGGCGAGCTGGGAACGAGCATGGCTTCACTACGTAGCTCATGCCGGGACTCACAGGATCCCACCTCATTGTGTCTCTGGCCCCCAGTTCCTAACCTATAAAATACCTGTAATGGTATTTACTGGTCTCCCATCTACCGGTCCTGCCTGCCAACACTGGGAGCTCTTTGGGGCGGTCCATCCCCTGCTCTGCTTTACCCCAGCCACGGGGGGCTGCCGGGCCAGACCCAGCCAACGCGTTTCACTGCCATCGCCAAAAGCGGACCCACGTGGTGGCTTCTGCTCTGGGGCTGGCAGGCAGCAAAGATGGGGCTGGGGGAAGCCGGAGGGGTCGAGCCAAGTCCACGATGAATCTTCTGATCCAGCTCCACCACTGAGCAATACACAATGAAAAGCTTCCCATTGTGTTCAGGGCCAGGGGGAAAAAAAAAGAAGAAAGAAAAAAGAAAATAAGGAAGAACTGCATGCCTGGCAAAAACGTCCAGAGACGTCCATCCATCTGCACCTCCCCTCCACTGCGCCGGATAAACACGCTGCCAGCAAGAGCCCTCACGCTGCTCAGCGCTGAGCAGGAGCACATACATACCCCTTAAAAGCCACAGCCGGGGTGTTTATTGACAAAACACTGTCCCTGCGTGGGGCTGGAGGTCTCACCCTGCCCCACATGGGATGGCGGGACTCATGCCGTGTCCCAGGCAGCAGGGAAAAGCCATCGCGACGTGTCCACCTCTCAGGACCAAGGCGCCAGGAACGGAGGCTCCCTGGGTGCTGCCCATGCCCCATCCCCTGTGCTGTCGCGGGACCAGCCACCCACAGACAGCACAACTCAAGAAATGAAGAAAAATTTGGGGGTGGGTGTCCAGGGAAGGGGGGGAAATAAGGCAGGGAGAATAAAAAAAAAGAGGTTTTCCCTCCCTTGTACCCCTACGATCTTTAAACAGTTCGATTCTACCCCTCCCATCCCATCGCAGGGCGTACTCCATAAAAGGTGTCTTAAAGAAACTGCTTCAAAGCACAGTTTTCCTTTGAAAAGGGACCGTGTTAACGGTGACGCAGCAGCATCGTTCCCCCACGGAGCTGCTCCATGCGCGTGTTCGGAGACAGATTGCTCATTTGGTTGGCTAAACATAAGCTCTATTATTTTTTCTCGTCTGGGTTCCCGCACTGCTGTGGCATAGCGTAATGGGGAAAAAGCCTACTTCTTGCCTTAAAAAGGAGCAAACAGAATCTAAAACTGAAGATTATTTTTTTTTTCACGTAATTTTTTTTTCTTTTGGTGAAGGCACAAAGTTAGAAAAACTCATTAAGCCCTCTTCTCCCCTGCAAACAAACCCTGCTTCACTTTTGGACTTTTTTTTACTGCTTAACCCATTGGAATGGAATACCAGGGAGCGACGGTGCTGCGGCAGCAGCCAGGGACGGTGGCTCTCCAGGGCCAAGTGATGACCCAGAGCAAAACGCTGGCTCCAGCAGCCGTGAAGTCTCTGGTATCACTTATACGGAGCCAATTTTCAGATTAAAATGGCAATTTCATTTCTTTCATCTGCTTCCTTTGTATCAATACCCTTTTGTCCTAGAACCTACTTACTTGCTTCATTTTAAAATAGATGTAGATATTGTCCCTCTTTTATGGAAGATTTATGAGCTCTGTAGGTTTGCTTTTACAAATATTAATATTATATAAGCTGATGGGCTTATTCAACTGCCACAGGCAAAAAAAAGGCTCAGTCAGCAAGTTTTCTTCCTGATGATTTCTTTTTAAGGGTCGTAGGTTGGCGTTTACAAGAAGACAAACTCGTTCAGGATAACAAGGAGAGGATAAACAGGATAAACAGCAAAACAAAAATCAGGATAAGCAGAAAAAACTCTACCGAGGTCAGTTCTGTGCTTCTGCCTGCTCTTGTATTATCATAACGACCATGTTTCTAAAGCTTAGCCCCAAATATTCAGGGTCTTTTTTTTTTTTTTTTTTCGCTTGATGTTGCATAAATGTACAGGGAAAAAAAGCAGCCTTAATCCCGCAGAGTTTGTAACACTCCCTTTGCTCAAGGATGCCATTTTACCCAACACACCGCCAAGCAGAGAGAAGAGCAGAGAACTACCTGGCTCCTCTGCAGACTCCCAGACCGGCTCCATCCCCATCTCATCAGTGCTGGAGGAGGAAACTGGGTTTACATTCACGCCCCTGTTGACTGGGGTGCAAGCAGCACCCGCAACGCTCCAAGGGCGATCAGCTGGGACACCGTGGGCATCTCTCCCTGCTCCACGCCACGCCACCGGCGTCACTCCAGACACCTCTTTGCGGCGAGGAGCCGCGCTCGCAGTGACTTGCAACACGCATCCAGAGAGGCTCTGGATGCGCAGCACGCCCGGAAAGGACGCTGGTACATCCCGACTCCCAAATTATCAGGGCAGTCCACGGCTTGAGCAGAAGCATGTTTTTTTCACTCAAAAGATCTCTTTCATTAATATTCCTTTAAAAGCTTTACCAAACTGCACCTTTGCTCGTTAATCAAGCTACCGGTTGCTTTTATTCATTTAAAAAGGCTACTTGTCATGGCTGAGAGCCTAAACCCTTACCCTGCCCTGAACCCGGCCCTTGGCTTTCCGGCGGAGGCAGCCCCGGTGAGGTCCCTCCCCACCACCACCACCATCCCACAAAACACCCCAGCGCTCGTCTCCTGCCGCCCACACCAGATAACCACAGAGAAATGGGCTTTGTCTTTGTAGGGTCACCCAGCGGGGAGAGGAATCCGAAAGCTTCCTTTCCTGCTGGAAGTTCCTTTATACCCTGGGTGCAGTCACGCTTCGCACACGCAGGGGAAGAAAATCCAAACACACTATTCAACAAAATTAATGACCCAGATTACTAAAATAAAGCTACAACTCAAACATCCGGAACTAATTTCCAAATTACACTTCACTTTATCTCTGCAGCTACTATTAAATAGGGTGGAAGCTTTTAAAGTAAAAATAATTTCTTTAAAAAAA
>VZTV01051614.1:0-33332 GCA_013400875.1 Anhinga rufa
AAAAAAAAAAGGGTGCTACACCTGCAAGTCAGGTAACTGGTTTGGTCTGGCTTCCTTTAATAATAACGTGGGGTTTTGAGACTGAGGTCCAGAATACACATTAATTATAGCTACGACTAGTAAAAAAAGTGACATTTGAATGGATAAAAATCAGTTATGGTTCCAAATTTCCTTTTACTATAGGCACGAAAGCAAATACTTCTTTTGATTAGTTTTCATATTACCTGCTCAGTCCCTGTTCAGATTGTAGTACTGTGGTGATGCAAAGGCCTGAGAGGTCAGCGAAATAATCAAGAAAAGTGAAGAATAAACTGTAAAGAAGAGAACAGTCACTTTTTGTTTTAAGTAGAATTAAAATACTTCCAAATTCAGAAGACAAGTTAGCAATACCTGTTGACATCACTATTTAGCCCACCGAGGTAAGGATTGCTTTGTTATGCATTTAATTGCTTCCCTCCTTTCCATCCACTCTAGATCCTCCATCCAGTGCTAGAAAGCTCCTCCTTAACCATCCAACACATGAAGAAAAGCAAATCATTCCTGTCATTGCTGACATCTCCAAGGCACCAGCAGAAGATGCCTTCCAAATGCCTTTTCCTGATTTTGGTGGAGGGTGGGGAGAGGGGGAGGAATCAAGCTTATGCTCTTCTTCACCCATTAAGAAAAAACAACTCGTGATTCCTGCCATACTGCTGCTAACAGCTTTATGTTATGAGGGCCTCCTCCAGACCTTCCAGCTCACCAACCACCATGGCATTTCCCTCTCTGGTCCCAGCACATCGCACCCGCAGCACCTACCTCCTCCCACCGCCACACTTGCAGGCAGTGGCAGCTCACGCGTAAGAGAGGAGCTGAAGCAGCAGTTAAATAGCATTTTGTCTCAGCGGTCCAAACGTTCTCCAAAGACTTGCTGTGTTGTGCCAACAGGAAAAAAAAAGGAAAAATATGGCAAAAGTGCATTGCCCAGGACCACACAAGAGATATTTGCTTCTGATTTTCAGAAAGCACTGGTGCTGTTTCTGTGGTAGTTTCTAACTACTATTTTTGCATGAAGACCTGTTCATTGGGATGACTTCACGCAGTAGGTACCTAGTTCTCAAAGCTGTCTTCCACCCTGCAAATCAGAGAATAAATGTGTGGCCAACGAGTGAACTAATCAGCTGATGATTTAATACAAATGTGAGTAAATGGCCAAACCTGTGGTCAGGCTGAAAAAATCACCTCTACAGCTGCAAATAGCTGCAAAACTTTTCAAATACATATTCAGTTTTCTTTAACCTTTATCTTAACAGGTAAGATCTTACCCTTAAAGTTAGTGCTTACCTGAACATACTTCAGTGATTCTCTGCTTCTAATGCCATAGACATTAGGTAAAGAAACGCCTGCTTTGAGTCTAGAGGCACAACAGTAGCAAAGTCTGCGCATTCTAGTACCCGGATGAGAATTTTGCAAAATATTCAGGTAGGAAACCAAATCTGCATATTTAATACTGAAGTGAAAGGGAATCCATCAAAACTAGTACAAAGAAGCACTGGATTAAATCAAATACATCTGCAATTCTTGTGATGGAAAAAGTAGATTTAAAGTTAATCAAACAGCAATCAATCAACTGCATTATTAGAAAACAGGATTTTTAACTCCGGTTTAATTTCTTGATAAGCTCCTGGCTTCTGCTTCGTGTTTGAGCGATGGTGTGATCTGCTGCAGAACCTCTAAGCTTCTCTTCACTAACGTACCTGGCAGATCTACCCATGTACACATATAACCACACAGGTATTCAATAACAAAGAGCTTTGGGATAGGTAAATATATTATGGTGTACGGATGACATGACTAGTTGTTTGAAAGAAACTACAGAACAGAGAATGGCAACCAAAAGCCGCTATCGGGGCGTTTGTGTATCTATTGCGGTATCCAGAGTAGATGCTATCACAGCCCTGTAGAACCTCTGGCTGTAACCCCAGTACCACCCAGACACAGGTGAGCTGGCTAGGGAACTCGGTGCCTTTTCCCAAGGTGGTTTCTCCCTATCACGATAGAGGCACAGACAAGAAAGAAGCTTGAATTGCTCCAGATCCTGCTGTAGCTGCTTCGATCTCAAAGAGAACATGATGAGGCTTGCTTCCAAACACCGCTCAATTTCAGTCAAACCACTTAAATAAAACAATCCCATGTACAAATTTAGGAAGAAAAAGGATTTAAGGGGGAGGTACTGCTCCCAGCCAGAAGTCCACTCATCAGAATTCAGTGCGTCCCTCACACTGAGCAGCTGAAGTAGCAGGAAATAATTTAAATGACACATATATGGTTTGGGGGGCCTTTTTTTTTTTTTTTTTNNNNTTTTTTTTGACTGGGCCATAATTTTTAACATTATGTGCCCATGAGTTGTGAATCTCCTGGTGATGTTTTAATTTAAAAAAACTGAATTTGATCCTTTTCATCAGCTTATTGATACATACCCTTCTCAGGTATACCTCAATCTACTTGGTCCCTACAGTGGGACTGTTCACTGGCAGCTAGGAACAAGATATAATCCTGTTAGCACCTGCAAGGAATATTACGAGCAATACCAGCACTTCACTAACACCTCTCTGAGGTCAATGACCAGCTGGAACAGAATTATTGCAGATTTCTACCAGTAAGAGGGAAGAACTGAATATGAAGCATTCAGACACCCCAGGTCAGATTATTTTTTTTAATTTATACCACCATGAGCCTTCTTTGCACCAGTTTAAATTTTGATGAGTGCCCAAGATCTACCTTAGGAGGAACAGTAGCTTGTTGGCAGGTACATATTTCTGACGGCAGAATATGTTCCTCAAACAATTATGTCTTATCACAACACTCCCTTGAAATTTTACATCGAACTGTATCATGGGGCCCTTGTAAAATCCCCTTATTAATGTTGATTGTGTAAGTATGATTAGATGTGAGACATTCCCATATTGCTTGTAGGAGTTATGATTTAATTCTATTACAATCTATTCCACCATTTGTGTATTCACTCCTGACACTTCACCTTTGTTTTGTAAAACATTATCATCTGCCACAGAAAAAAAAACCAGATGATGTTTTGTTTGTCATTGCAATCTGATTGGAAAGGTGTTATTAATTAAATGTTGTACACAGTTATACTTGAAAACTCACTGACAGCTCTTGGGAGAAGATATGTTCTGCAAGACAGTTGTTATTTAGCTCTCTGAGGTAACACAGAAACACTAATAAATCTCCCACACATTCCTGTGAATTAGGCAGATATTATTCAGCATTTGTCGGGAATAGTTTGGATTTTCTTCAGCCTTTACTAGTGACTAGAGTGACTCGCTGTGGTCCATGACTCTAGGAGCCACTATAAAGGAACACTTGCACTTGCTTTAGGGAGCAGAACCGAGAAGTCGTTTCCCTCACAAGACACGGTACGGTGTTCTGGTTTAGTACCTAGGCTGAGCTTTTTGCCAAAAGGAGGCGGCAAAGACGTTTTACCAGGGCTGGAATTTTCATTTTCTGTTTCTCACTCATTTGTTTTCTGTCATCAGAAACGTTACATGCAGAGAAAATGTTCCTTTACAGGACAAATAAGTAGAAACAGCTACAAAATTCCAACTGCCTGTAGTGAGAGCTTTGACCGAGTCCCTTAACTAGCAGCAAGTTTCCTTTCACAGAAGTTATATTGGTAGTCCTCCTCACGTTAATACTATTGCTCTTATCTTCTCTGCAGAGAAAAGATCCATCTCACAAACAAAGAGGAGATTTTTCAGAAATTATTATAATAAACTTGATTATTACTTTTTTTTTTCCCTGCAGCATTCTCACTGTAGTGCCCATAGGTTTATAGGGAACAGCGAATTTCATCAAGAAAGAGGTTTTGAAAGTTCTTACCTGGGTCACAGAGGAACATAGTGAATTAAATTTTCCTCCTCAATGTGCTCTTTGAGCTGGGGCTGTGGCTTCCGATTAGTCTGAAGGTAAATGTGATGTGACTAGTGATCAAACTGCTTCATAAGGAAAAGTTCATCACAGTCAGGATAACTGCTTAAAATGCAACATAAACAAACAGGTCTCTGTCAATACTTTGACTTTGTGTAAAGAATTCAAGCTGTATCGCTCTGGAGATAACGACACATAATGCTGTATAAAATGCTCTGAAAGGGTTTTACTGAATTCATCTGCATTTGAGTTCTGGAAGAACACTGGTCTGTTGCGTGGAATAATGCAAACTTCTGTTCTCCTGTTGAATATGATCCCAACAAGGTCTGGGGCTCGCAGAAAGCCTCCTGGGCAAGGCTGCACTACTACAAGGTAAATGGGGAAAGAATGATTTTTCAGACCCTGCACTGTCTTTAATCCCATTCACAGAGCTTCAGAAACTGGTGTGTATGGCAGACTGGAATATATTATTTTGTCCGAGTAAGCATAAACAAAGTATTTCTTACAACTCCAATGCTACATCTCCGGGCAAACACTCTTTCTCCTTTTAGCAACATGACGAGTTCAAGTCTGGAAAGGACAGTGATCAGTGTTTTAAAACTCTGCTAATAAAACTAAGGGAAAGCAATCTGTACATAGGAGTTTATTTAGATGCCCACAAGTTTTAAATCATTCCCCTTTATATCTCAGCCCACTGGATCTCTCATCCAACTGAATTACCATTGGGTTTTACAATGTGATATACAAAATGAGCTGACATTATGATTTACAAACATCCTTTGAGTATCATATAAAACACAACCGTTTCCCTTATAATACAATCATTAGGGCAACGCAAATATAGTCAATACATTAGTAGCTGAAAATGATGGGGCATTTTAAGAAAATAAATTTAACTTTACCACACAAACCTGTTAGATAAAACAAATCCTGTTTTAAAAAATGGGAATAAAGGTGTCTGAATGATAGCAAGTAAGTTTTATATTGTTTTGCCACTGTCCCCTTATAAGAAACATAACAGTACTTCATTCAAAAGACGACTAATTTTTTCACTGTATAGTCACACTTCATTCTTATTAATCGGTTTCACATTTTCTGCATGAAACTATGAAAAACTCACAAATGTAGACTTTCCAAACTGTAGCCACTATACTTATTTCTGCACTCTTCCCATATACTCAGTGTGTTTAATTAAATAAACCAAAAGCAAAAAACACTACACAAATGAGCAGAACAAAACACAACAGCACGTTAAAAAGGTGACATTTAAGTCGTAGATGCCATCGTCGTAGAAATATATTCTTGTTCTAATGCCACAAACTTTCTAGCCTCATGAAAAAAAGAGACATTAGCTGAAGAGGATCTAAACTCTAACCTCGATATAGGGCTAAGAGTTTTAATTTGTATTTCTGTCTAAACTTAGGTACCAAACAACACTGTGTGCATGGTAAATTTAAAACTAAATTTTTTTGAATGTTCTAAAATATGAGAAGAGAAAATCTGTTTCTGAGCTGTTAATCGGGTAATGAGAGTCACCAAGTGTTAAGGTCTCCTGTCCCGCATGTCACTGGTACAGGTGCTTCTGCACTTTGTCATTAGGGTGGCAGTAACTGAGGATGGCAGACATCATTATTACTGTAAATACAAAAAAGGAAAAATTCTGAATTCATCAATGATGTTATAGCTGAAAGCAAATTCTAACCTAGTCATTTCAAATTATATCATCTTAAGGCTCTCTGACTGTTTTACCACTGCACAACCCAGAGGGATTATACCCTTTCCCAGCACTTGCAGTTTCTCTCGCAAAGCAGAACACTGATAATGATAATTCTTTGAACATGTGTTGAATTGGTGGTAGAATGTGGGTTTAGTTCCATTTCTCACTATAGGAGTCTTGCTGCTGCTCCGCACATTTGGAGAAGAAAGTGCTATTTTTGCCATTTCATTAGGTTCATGGCATTTAATTTTATAAATTTTTAAGACAGACTTATTTTGATTACTTCCATTCTGTCCAATTAAATATACCTTTGAATGTTTTAAAATGTTGGACAGCTGCGAAATATAAGTACTATGCAATTTGACTGTACATACATACATATTTTCATAAATACATCTGACAGGGACCTTGGAACTAAGTATGTGATATCATGGGACAAAATCACAACAGGCTGTCTTATTTGTAAAACCTAGATCCAAAGTAAGAAGAGCTGGATTCTATCATGTGGTCAATACACAAATTAAAACAAAAATACAGCATTAGTTTACCCATGAAATAATTTAAACATATTTGCAAATGTCTTGACAGGAAAAGTGTGTAATTTACAACACTGAAAACTTTTAACAACCATTGACTTATATGCGCTGTACTGTAAGTCACCCAGACAAGGCTAGCAAGGATGAGCATAGTGATAGGTCCCAAAGGCAACTCCCAAACATCTTCCTCATGCGGAGACTTTGGTAATTGTCTGTTGTATAAAACGCCAACGTATACGACTTCATTTCAGGTGTTAACTTCATCAGTTTTCCTCCCTCGGCACAGTCCAGTCTGACTACGTCAGTTATTGTTGAGACACTCTAAATCCACCGAGCAGCAGACGTTCCCATTCTGCACAGACAAACAAGCAGGTGTCAATCACCTCCGCAGAACAAGTTACAAAGAGCAAAAGGGCGGGTGGCACGCAGAGGTAGATGCATCTCTGACACATCTACCGCATACAAAAATCTGCTTAAGCCATCGTCCCAAGGTCTCCTCATCGGTCCCAACTGGGGTGGCTTTTTGAGGTGGTTGGCTTTGCCAAAGAGCATGAACTGGCCTGAACTACACATGAACTACAAACCTGGATGTGAAAGGCCCAGTGGTCCCCATGCTGAAATACAGCACAGCAATGGCAACAAAGATGATTTCATTTGTTTTCTCCCATGCAAGAAAGTTAATAGAGAGAGTTTTGGTGTGATCCATGCAGGGGAGCTTTCTGTTTGTCTGAAATAAGCAGATAGTTCAGATTCTTGATTCATGGCAGATATGTATGGAGGGAAAAAAAAAACAACAACCCACATGGCTTTGGAGTTTAATCCATTGTTAAATACTTTTCTGCAACATCCAGTCATTTACAAAACTATCTTATGTATTAAAAACTACAGCAACCACCAGAACCCCAAGTGAGCCACTTTTTTCCCTTTTTTTTTTTAAATCCAACATGAACCAATAGGAAGAACTCTGAAGAACAGCAGAAAAGCTACCTTCAATAACTTAAAGCCCTGGAGCAACAGCTTGGTTTCCCACAGTGAACAGATGAACATTTTCTATATCCCAAACCAACATTTTCATAATTCTGACATTAGCGCAGTGGGGTCATCACTGCATGGAACATGGGAGACAGACTGCATTTCTGCATTAGAGACACTGGATCAAATACATCTTGATGAGATTAGAGAACAGAAACTGTGACGTTCCCTTCCCACTTCTGTTGTGGGAGTGCCTTCACCTCTGAGCTGGAATGCATTTCTACTTGTGTACTTGCTGGTGAAACTTTTATTAGCTTTTTTGCTCTGCTTCCTAGCTCTAAACACATTTGCATGAACATCCATGTTAGGCAATTATTAAAATATTAGCCTAGATTCATACTGAGAACGCCTGAAGGGCTCTCCGACCCAATGTCTGAAAGTTGCACTAGGATATTACATATCTGCGCTCAACATTTTCAGCAAGCACAGAATTGTTTTGTTTCCACCCTGCAAAACATAAAAGGCATGGGTTTTCTGTAGGCTTCTGCTCTCGGGTCTCATTTGCTTCTCCGAGACCTGAATGTGAGCTTCCAAGGGCAGAAAGTGACCCTGATTTTATGCAGCAACATACACTTCCATTACCATTCTACCTTGCCCATCGTACCTTGCATTTGCAGGTTGTACAGGGAGATCCCACCATTGTCCATACAGCGCCGCTAAGTCTTGTAATTCCATAACCATCTAGACAGGTTTTCCTGATGTCGTAGGTGATGTTGTCAGCCAGACAGGGGTCACTGACACAGTGGGGACAGCACTCCCCTTCTGAGATGGCTGTGTACTCGCAGTTTAGATTTGGGCACAGAAGAGGCCAACAATCCACCTCTCCTTCCTGTAAAAATTGAAGCAAAGCTCATTGAATCTGTTGCCATTTACTGGCTACCACGAAACTTTGCATCCTGTTGAACGGGAAAGTTTTATTTTGCCAAAATTAAAATAAACTTAATGGATGAGTTTTCAGTTTGGTTGATCGTATAAATGCATGTTTGAATACTGAGCTGAAGTTTCCTAAATGTAGCAGACTATCATCTGGTTGTTTTCTAACTAAACAACAACACTGTCATCATTGTAGGAGGAAACTTGAGTTCTCTTGCGTTTTTAAAGGCAGTGTTAAATACTGGGTTCCAATATTTTCCATAAACTATAATTTCTGCAGTGATTGCCTTGCAGACTCATGCCCTCTTTCTGCGACTGGTCACATAAACATCTCTGCGGGATCACAGCAACTGTTTAAATAGAAAATTAGCACTGCAGATAGATGTAGGTTAGTATGTTTGAGAAGCATTGAACATTGGTCTAACTGGCAACAGCCAAAATTGATTTTACTCTCAACACCTAAAGGAATTGTAGAGTAATACCAGTCATGTTCCACTGAGTCATTTTATTTTATTATTCAGCTTTGTTAAAAAAAAAAGAAAAAAGGCAGTTCAGTAGATAGGAACACGGAGAGAATCATCAGGTCACTTCTGTAGAGTACTGCTGTAGGATCCACATGTCAAAACTTAACCTGCAAGGGCTCCAATGACTTGCAGAACGCTACTCCGTAAGCACTTCAGGTTTTGATAAGATCACACACTGCGCAGAAGCTTACAGGTAGCACTGATTTAGTGCATCACTGTCTTTTAGCTCTGTATGTTTGTTAACCCAATCATAAAATTAGACAAAGAACTGCTAGCCACAAACTCAGTATCCCTTGCAAAATGTCATGTCTAATATTTGCCATTGGCACTGGCTGCAAATGTTTCTTGCTGTTCTTTTGCAAACGTTAAAAAAAAAAAATTAGGAGAATACAAAATACAATACTTCCTGCTGTATATTATGGATAATTATCTCTTAACAGCAACTTAGCTTTGAATATAATTTGTTTCCTGATGCTCAGACACCTCTCGATTAATATCATATAAACAATGTTATACAGACAGCTATAACTGGAAAACTGATAATTCTAATGAATTTCATTGCTGCACTAATTAGTGTATCTGGGCAAAAATTAAAGCTTTAGGGAAATAATCTACAGTGCCTAATGAGAAGCGTTATTTATTTTGCCTTTTTGTCTAGTATTTTCACTTTTCTTTATCTATTTTTTTTTGTTGTTAATTTTTGCTAATTTGCCATGTGGCACCAGCACTCCATTTTCCCAGCACTGGCTGAATGAAAAAAAAAAGAACTGCATTGGATAAGACAGGTACACCAGCTGAGGTAATTAAAAGCTGAAACTCCAACCAAATCCATTGCATGTGAAAAAAATTTTAAAAAGTCATTTAAAGGTCAGACGACCTTATAAAAGTTCTCAAAAGTAGACTAATGCTAAAGTTAATACAGTGTCAAGGTTTCCAACCTTTTGTCAAGCTCTTCATTTTATTCATTAGACCTACTTATTCAGCAGTAAGAGGAAAACTGATGGTGTAGCTTTCAGTTCTCTGGTGCTCTGTAAGTGCTTTATCATCATTCCTAGTCTGAAAAGCAGGTGAAGAGAGAGCAAAGAGCCTGCTTTTCCACGTATGCTTTGCTAAAAATCACAATCCTTATTATTCTCACTCCTCCTTGAAATGCTTTACCCATACCAGGCAACGGCACTGCTGACAGCTGTAGGTCCAGTTGTCCCCGCTGCGGTAGAGCTTGTGTCCAGTTTGGTCGAGGCACTGGCTGGTGACACGGGTGTCGCACTCTGGACAGCAGAAGAGATCAGCGCTGGGATTCTCACAGTCGCAAGCTGTCCTCCGGCAGAAAATCCTCCCGTCCTGTGAGGACACATTGCCCTGCCGTCAACCACAAACTGCCAGACAGCAAGCCGGATAAGGTCACAGGGTATAAATAGCAACAGGCACATCTTTGGCATATCAAGAAATACCAAGTTCTTAATGTATTCGATGGTACCTCCAACAAGGACTGCATCCTTGAGGTTGTGAATAATACCCCAAATACCAGTTTTGTCCCCATTTCTACCAATGCATGGATCCAAAACTGCCTGAATCCAAGAATACTGTTTTCTTATCTCCAGCTAATTGAATTTAAAAGAAATCAGTATCTCAGAAGAAATATAGTGAGGCAATTTCATATCTCATTGGTTACATCAGCGAACTCTTCAAGCAGTTGCCACTCTAATACATACAATATTTGTTTAGCAGTATTTTGACTGCCTGTATCACTGTGAAGAAAATAACTTGAATAAATAAATTGAAGTTATGAAGGTGGTCCCTTTAACTTCATAGGAGCCAATATAGCAAAATCACAGTGGCATTAATCATTCTTTACTCTGAATTTACCACCGGTTCTGTCCTACATCTGGACCTAGAGGATGCCATCTTAAAGCTAAATGGACTTATCATCCATTATAATTCTGTTCATGTATTAAAGAGAGCCTGTATTCCACAGGCTCTCCAAAATATGATTTTGCTAAATATTTGCTTACAGTATTGGATGGCCCATTTTGTTAAAGACCATTAAACAGAAATGTTTGAGATAAACAGAAGAATTGCTTCTGCATGTAAAGAGAAAAGGATATATTCTCTTTGCACCAGAGAAAACCAAATTGATTCTAATTCTAGTTATGAAAATTGGATGGACTATTGTATTTGAATTTATACCCCTTACTGCAGGTGAGCCAACATACTGATACACGTAGACTGGGAACTGAAATCATAGTTAACAATGAGGAGATTATCGAAAAGTTTTGACATGAACTTCTTTTGCATTCAGTGCTGGTTCTTGGGTTAGCCCTTATACAAGCAAAGCATCCCCTGCAGCCAATTTGAAGGTAGAGCTGTGAGAGGAATGAAGCTATATTCTGCTTTGGATCACAACTGTACAATTCGTAAAACAACTCCACTCATTTCATTGCAGTTTTTCCATATTCTTATCAGAACCTTCTTCTGAGTCTATAAACCTGTATCTGATATAAGAAGGAAAAGTTTTTTTCATTGCCCCAAATAAAGGGATACCTATCAAAGCGAAGGAATTTATTTCCTCTTTATCCTTTTAAAAAGCCATTATTAAAAAGAGTGACAGCAGCCCAGAATGTCTTTGCCGCAGGCAGACAGAACAGCCATAACCACAGCACGTAGCATGGGAGGTTGTTTTGTTTGTATTCTGATGTAGGAATCTATGTTTGACTCTCATTTTTAAGCAAAGCCAGTCTTGGCCACAATACAACATGTACAAAATCAGCATCAGGGAATCACAATACCCACGTCAGTCAGTGTCACTGCTGCATTTCATCATAGGTTTGAACTGATTATAATATTACCTTCTGTTGTAAGATAATTAAAATGATTTCTTATGCCTATCAAGGAAAGCTGAAAAGAACACAGAATTATGGAAATGTAGAAAACATGCTAGGTTACGACGGATCTGAACTGCTTTTGCCAGCCACAGGGCATAGGACTAGATTGCCCTACAGCCTTTATTCAGTTTTGTACCAAATTAAGATAACTAGGTATTCTGTACTTGGGGCTAGTTTGCCACTTTAGCTGTGGGAGAAGGAATACACAAGCTTTATTTCCTTACTCAGCACACTGAGTAAATCATAAGGTAAGGAAGATCGGCAGTGGCCCGTTTCCTTAGCCACAGGTCTGGCCAGGTCCAGTTGCAATGCTGGGAATAAACCTCCTCCACAAAACGCAGAGAAGTCATCCTCCCCTTTCAGCAAGTGCTGAAAGAAGAGAGCAGTAAGCCTTCCCTGACAGAGTTTTGACTAAATCTCTGTTCTTGCAGGTAGGAAAGCACAACCGTCTTCCATCCCTTGCTGAGAGCAGACATCAAGCGGCAGCTCAGCACAAAAGCTCTGCCAGGCTGACTGTCTCCAGCATGTGGGGTTGCGCCAGGCGTCCGGGCAACCCAAGGCCCTCGACAATGGCAGTCTCTCTCCTCTCCGTAATGGAGTGCTGATTAATAATGGCTAACAATAACCTGTCTCCTTAGTTCCAATTCAGTTTCCAAGCTTTCGAGATTAGTTTTCAAATTCTCCTTTCAGCTGGTGACAGTGCTGGTAGTTCTGTGCTTCTCTGAGCTCCTGTGCCGTTACCTCTGGGGAGCAGCTAACCTTTTATGTTGCCTTTACTCTCTGTATTTCAGAACACTGACAAAGCCTGATGATTTTGCCAGAGACCTTTTGGTAATCATAATACACTGCTGCTCTCTTTATTCTTTAAGCATCTGTGCTTTATCTACAACCTCATTAGTTCCATGCCTTTCAAAAAACATTTTTATCCCTATACTGCAGTGACACAAAGCCTCTTAAGCTACAACATTGCACTTGCACCTTTGCAGCTCTACAGCAGCACTGAGAAATATAGAGAAAGCAACTTATTTTCTTGCAGTGGGCAATAATATACAGCATCTTAATAGTACCTTTCCCACCCCGCCTTCCTCACTAAATCGGTTCTACGTGCTTCGTTAGCGTCAGGGGTACGAACACAAAGTTGTTCTTACCAAAGGAAAAACTGACGCGCAAGGGAATCGCTGTAAAGGGTGACTCAAGTTTCCACAGAGCCCCAAAGCCAATCTGGACAGAACTCAGACCCTGCAGAAACCAAACCACCAAACGGTTCTCACCATCAGGAACACGCTTCATCTTGGCACTTCCCCCTGTTCCCAGTGCTGTGCTTATCCCCCAGGCTTTTTTTCTTACGGGGAATGGAGGGTTGTCTTAATTAGAGACAGACTCAAAAGCCCAGATATAGCCAGACTGTACAGCCAGGCTTCGTTTTTTTTTCATGGGAGGGAGAAATAGCTCCCCATTCTCCATCAAATTTCTACCAGCCTTGTGTATTAAATCCACAAGAATTCAGGAAGATGCCTGTAGAAGACACATCAAATATACTTAAGGTACTGTATTAATTTATAGTTTTGAGAATTTGTTTTTGTAAACTTTGTATTTACTCAGATGACCGAGGATGGTTTGAAGACTGGGTCTGATGAAGCACTGAAATAATCCCCTGTGCTTCAATAATGACATTTTGTTTCATCATATAATCGAAGTAATATAATTTCTCATATTCCACAGTATCCCACTCCACAAATAACCTTACTTAATGAACTTCAAATTTAAGTAAGGTATTTCATTTCCTTTGCACCCAATTTTAAGTTAAAATATTTTCAAGATGGGATCTATGTGTTTCAGCCACTGCACAAAATACATCCACCTGACCTTTCCTAAAACAACCATTACAAAAAAAAAAAAGCCAAAAGAAAACATTTTAAATCTGAAATGCTGATTTGTCTCCTAGATAAAACAAGCAAGGAGGATCATTTCAAAGTTCAAGTAAGAAGTACAAGGAATGATGTAGTTACACTGCCTTTTTCCTCACTGAAAACTGAGCAGGCTGCAAAAAGGTCAAGCAGGGCCACCTCTCCATGCAGCCGCATGAAAAGGACAGAGTCCTGCAGCAGGTCTGAGAAGCAGTCTGGTGTAACGGAAGCTATCATAATTTATAAAATACGTTTCAATACCATATTTCAATAAACACTGAGTGAAGACTTTATGTCCTGCCTGGGATATGACAGAAGAGGAGCTCTCCGTGCTTGCCCTGTTCTACAGGTGAGAATTTGGCTCTTGAAACAAGGCAGCTACTGGAGGGAAATTAAATGCAAGTGTTAATTCACAGAGGAAAAAACTGGAAAGTGAGGAAGTCATAAAGGAAGAGTCATAGCAACAAACAGTGCCAGGCCTAGTTTAAAATATCTATGTACTAGTTAATCATTTTGTATATTTTCATATATTAATAAGAACATTCAACATAAGAAATAAGTGCAATGACAAATGGCAAATAAAACAAATTATGAGCAATCTAAAATGGGAAAACTAGTAGTTATAATTCTGCAAGGGCAGACCAGATGTCTTCACATATTTTAAACTGTTTATTCTATTGACTGGAAACCCTTTCATAAGCCAGCCAGTTCCCCAAGAATACAATAAAAGCTTGATATATATTCAGTGAAGTTGTACACTGCAGCTTCTGAAGGGAGGAGTTTTAGGGAGCTTGAGGCTACCTGAAGTAAAAAAATATAGCAACTAACAAAAACATATTCCCTTCTGAGCCCAAAACCGCAGTGTACTTTGTGAGTTCTGTTCACTCTAAGGTCTTGATTTTCCCTTCTGCTATACTATTGCAATACAGAAATGATGAGGCTTTCAGCTCCTTGCAATCTCAAAACAACTCTTCCCCTCTGTCCCCCCTAAACCCTTTAATGCTTCTCTGGCTCATCAACATTAAGACATGGGGACTGATAGGCCACTTCTCATGCTCTACGTTCAGCTTTTCATAGTGGCCAAAATCTCATTTTACTTAAGACTTATGCAAGGGCCAACAGTGTTCTGCTGTGTCTAAGGACAGCTTTACCAGTGCTATGAACGCAGCAGGTCAAAGTGGCCATAAAAGACCAACCATTTCTCAGATTGGTGCATTTCTAAAATTCTTCTCATTTCAGTGACAGCAATCCTCTTTTAACTAGAGAAAATGAGGAAAGCAGAGTCAAATGTTCTTGTAACTTGATTACCACACTCAGAGAGGAACTGATAATTTCCGGCGGGGGGGGGCAAACAAAAAAATCGATGTAAGTGCTAACTCTACTTATATATACTGTGCCTGGCTTCTCCAAAGGTGCAGAGAGAGCCGCACTGCTCAAGTGGGAGAGCTGCCAACAAAGACAAGCTGGGATGAGGAGGAGAAAGCTGGACTTCACCCTTCTTCACTTGAAGAAATTAGGCACCTGCTGCTAGGTCCTCTAACCTTTGACTCGTGCTCAGACCTTCCTTCTCACCCAGTTAATTCACATGTATTCCAAGTAAAGGGAAACACCACCAACAGGAAAATGGCTGACTAGAGTACTTGCCCTAAGAGATGTGTATTCATGTGAAAGAGAAACTGAAAACAATTTTCAACATTTCCAGTAAGCGTGCTGATCACCCACATATTCCGTTAAAGGGTAATGCAAGATGCTCATCAAGGCACACTCCAAGCAGCTCTGACCCACGGCGTGACACAGTAGAAGCTCAGCAGGGTTAGCCATTATTCACCTGTGTCTGTGGTTCCATAAAATAAGAAAAAAAAGATGACTTCCCAGAAGAATTTCCCCATCACAGCTTCAGTGCCCAGAGCAGAGCTTACCTTTTGCCTCAACACCTTGGGCTTAGGCTAGTATTTTTGCCAGTGGCAGTGGCACTGCAATATTGGGTTTCTGACACGAGCCCAGAGAATTAAAGGACTCCTGAAACCCAGACCAGCTGGATCTCACCTTGCAGGAACAAACGGAGCATCTGTCCTCCCTCAGGGTCCACACCTGCCCGTTCCGCTTGAAGCCGCCTTCATGGGGGCAGTCTCCAGTGCAAGATGGTCCGGACGGACAGAGGCAATCAAACCCTCCTGCCAGGTTCACACAGGCTGAATCATTCCAACAGGTGTGGGTCTTTAAGGCACACTCATCGATATCTGCAAAACAGCAGATTTATAATGCTTTGGACATTTTTTTCACAGGACAAATTTTATTTCTGTATTACATAATTATTGTTCATCAGCCTTGCTGGTAGAAGAGGGTGCCTTCCTTCTGATATCTTCCCTGTTTACTTGCTAGACATTAAACACTGTTTTTTGGGGTTTTGTTTTTTTTTTTCTTTTAGGTTATTCTTCAGTACTTGCTTTGATTCCACCAAGAATTCTTAAACTTAATTGCATGCTTAATCGGGCTTAATTGTAAATGCTAAGACTGACATACCTAGTGGAACTGTATATCAATGATGAACTTGGACTTTCAGACAAGGGTGTATAGTGATTTCCCAGTGACTGGAAAGTAGTGAACAATCAGAATGGCTTTCTGTCAGTTAGATCACTCTCTGTTCTAGACTTTACACCAAAATAGAAGTGCGCTATTCTTCATGAATCCCTAGCATGACCAACATTTCCCATCCTAAAAGCAGTCAACTGCATCCTTTTCCCATTGCTGGAAGGTATAAGTGAATTGGGGGGAGGGGGTGGGGAGAAGAAGGAAATTAAAGAAATCAGAGGCACCTTTTACAGGAAAATAGCCTTAGAACAAAGCTATGCAGGAAAAGTATGATTTAGCAATGACACAAAGAAATAAGTAACAAAAGAAAATCATTATACGCTAGAGAAAAGTGAATTACAGTATCCCATTAAAATTGATTTTGGAGGGTAAAATATAATTATGCAATATGAATTTATCTAGGGATTCTTTTTCTTGCAGCGAAAGCTATGAGATTTTTAAGCACATTGTGAAGAACAGGTATTTCTTTCAGAAAATAACTTTGGACCATTCTTAAACAATATATTGATAGATTGTCCAGACAAAATACCAGTAAACTGGTGAGTCTCTCTTGTTCCAACACGAACAATGAAAACTGTAAGCAACAGCAGGAGGAAGGCTGGAGAAGAAAATCCTTTAGAAGTACGTGATGGTTTGTATCATGAAAATTCCAGGAGACTGTTATATGAATTCATAAATGACAAGGAAGAGCCCTCACACTTACCATTTAAAATTACCTAGTTGCTACTGTGAAATTTATAACTGTTCAATATTACTCGAGTACTTTTAATTCCTTTATAAAACAAAAACAACTAAAAATTCAACATAATTTACAAAGAAAATTACCTAAAGTATAATTTAGGTGGGATGTGATGGCTAGTTGCCCTACTTTTTGAGTGACTGCCATGGGTTCACAAGTCATCTCCTCACAAAACTAGAACTTTAAAAGGTGCTAAAAATTCTCTCAATCTGTTGAAGGAAACTCTCTGTAACAACCTAATCACTAAATTCCCTCTGACCTGGTTAGTAAAATTCCTAATTTCAATTCATAAATAGTCTAGGAATAAATGGAAATGCGGTAGTGCCCTTGGATTTGATCAAATGTAGAATCAGCCTTCACAACCGACTCAGGGGCCTGGGCCACCAGAAAACGGCTGCTCCTCTTTCTGCTTAAAGACCCAAGGGGAAGCTGGCGGCAATTATACCGCAGAAGGGCTTCACTCCTCGGCTAACCTCTGGGCCAGTCCTTTGTCAGAGATGTTCCCAGCGGCCCGATAGCATGGTTTAATTGCTCGTCGCTCAGACCTCCCTAAAAATGGTGTATTTTGCTGCCCTGACAGTCTTAATTGTCAAAAAAATATTATTATTGTTCTAATGCATAGCTTAGCACTACTGAGTATTCGAAAGGTCCACTCTCAGCAGTGTAAAAGGCGCTGCACTAAGAGAAATTAAAACTTGTAGTTCATTGTTTAACAAGTGCCGGAGTATCACAGGAGGTAAAAACCATGAAGAGTGACATGAAGAGAGCTATGAATGAACTGGTATGAAATGAATTATACCCAAACAGCTACTGCAAGACTTAAAATATTCTTTAAAATATCCCATTTTCCTTTCAATAGACTTTGACTTGCATTTTATGTTGAAGAAGACAAAGGTATAAATGAAGCATTCACTTTGGTGATTTCACCAGACGTTGTCAATATTCTCTTCCCCACCACATCAAGGGCTCCTTGAACAGCATATACGTAGGATGTGGCAGGATCACAGTGCAGATTAGAAGGGTAGCTTTCACAGTTCAAAACTAAAAGGATTTCACAGATGAATATAAAGCCATATTGCCTACAGAGTTCCATGTAATTGCTTTACTTATGACACAGAAATCTAATTCTGTTTCCATGTAATTTAACAGATTTATGGAAAGCCAGATGTTAGCAATTATAGAAACTAACATTATTCATATTCTCAGTAGTACAGACCTGTTCACACTGCACAAAGCCAACTTAATCTGTTATACACATCCAAAAGAGAAGAACACGCTATTCACGTACTGCTGCTGCTGTTCTCCGTTTAGCACACATAAAAAGGATGCTCCCATTAAGAGGAGCCCAAACTGGTAAATGGGACATTCTTGACAAAGAAACCAATCAAGCAAAGCTGAGTAGCATAGCGTGAACATAAATTCCTAATTGCTACTCAGTTAGCTCATTTTTTTCGTTCTTTATGCAAATGATGGTTACTTATTTTTTTATGGCATTTATTATTTAAAAGTTTTAGTCATTAATCAAATATAAAAGGCTTGGACACTGCACTCGTTTCCAGCTGAACTTTTAATTGAGCTAATTTTCTGAGAACATCCCTTTAGCAGTTTTTTCTTGTTGCTGATTGCATTTCTAGAAGTCAGAACAAACAGCCAACGTTCCCAGCAACTTGAGAAAAAGAAGTTATAAGCGTAACGTGGTTTTGGCTCTTTTGCTCTTTCAGCCTCAAACCAGACTCGGGGGTGAGGAAGGAAAAAAACCCAGACAAATGCTCCCATATTGTTAGCTCAAGAAAGTATTTCAGTTTAATAGAGATCAAACGAACTTGATTGCATTGACATGAGATCAACGTGTGGATGGCTATGCAAAACATGGAAGAAAGTACTTGTGTTCCATCTGAAATTCCTCTTAACAACAGGAGTCAATGTGTCTACTTGGGCACACTGAAAAATTAGCCTAGTTAAAAATTCTGAACATGTCCAAACCAATTTTCTAATGAATATGAAAATTGTATTATAAGACTCTTGCATATAGAATATTTTTATATTATTCAAATCCTTGGTCAGCTCAAATTCCCCACACTACCCTCAGGTTGCGTTTGCTTTTCCACAGCTGCAGAAGATGCGGGCCCAAAACTGGAACATTTAATGATGGGCAAGGCAAAACTGTACACAAATCTTATTTCCCATTATAACAACACTAGTGAGGAAGAAGATGAAATATTCATTTATAAATCAAGCAACTTTTAAGAACTATGGACAAGTACATATGTGAAAAAGCAAGGAGACTCCGTATTCTTTCCCTATATTTAACACAAGAACAAGATGTCTGTCTTGGCTTTTGGGGGGATTAGTTCTTTCATGCATCCTGCCAACCTATGAAAAAAATCCCATTTTCACCCCTGGAATAGGACTTTGCAATCTTATTCATTATATTGAGATAATCTGTGGCAAAGACTAACTAACCCAAGTAAAAGTGGCAGAGCTTTACTTCCCCGTTCCACACAGTTCCTTTTCAAGGAAAAGTGAGGACATAGTGGAAATGACCACAGTCAGAAACTTGCTTGCAATGCTAGCCTTATGATATTTTCTATCAACAACATACAGCCAACAGCAAAGTGACTGTTGCAGAGACATGCCACCTCAAACATCGCACAGGACTATCATAAAACTGACCAAGATCTCCACTCTTCAAACACTCCCAATCTGTGCTTCTTTAAACAAATGTACAGAAACAAGTACCTGATCACGTGTGTTTTAGCCACAATGCAACTAGTCCCATTTTGTCAATAGGAAAAGAAAGAAAACAAACCACGCAAGATGCGCTCGCTTCCTAATATCCTCCTGATACACTCTATACATAAAGATAGCTTGGTAACGCAGGGAGACAAGACATAAGAATCAAAATGGAACAGAATAATCCCCCGAGATGCAATTTCCTTTTCCATCCTTTTTGGCTGTAACAAGAAGTAATTTGCCTCAGATATCATGAGAGGTCCCATGGCCACTGTATTTGAATGGGGTAGAAGACAAGCATGACTGTACATATCAACACAAGTTCATTAACTTGGTTTCACTGAAATTTTAAACCAATCCCTAGCTACTTCATTTCTTAGTTTTCAAGGCTATTCGGGTTTTAATGGTATGACTTTTCTATAGCACCTTAATAAATGTGTGCAAGCAAGTCATGCAGCGTGGTGCTCTATAATATCATGATAAGCTGCCGCAGAAGAAAGAACCCTACTAATGTGCTAATTTTAACTGTTATGGTACATTAAACCATTACAGTATAATGATAACGTGAAAAATGTATGCTGGGCTCCCAAACCAATGTATGTACAAGTTAACTAAACACTGTTTTGACACAGCATTTTTCACAGGCAAGTTGTCACTTGATGTATTTGCCTTCTTTCTTAATCAAAGTGATTTGGACTCATCTTTGAAAACAAAAAATAATCACTAAACAGATTCATTTTTAGTTAAAAAATATTTTAGGGTAGTACTTTTATTCTATAAAAACATAATGGTCTATTAAAGAACACTGCATAGTAAATTAGATTCTGAATATAGGATTTACTAATGCTTTCTAGAACTATAGAAATTACTAAAACCAATTACCTTGAAAACATGTAACACAGCTTTCTCTCAGAATACAAGACTCAGAATTTACTAAATGGAAAGTAAGCAAGATAATTTTTATTTTGCAAGATCAGATCCACAGACACAGACTCTGATATTATAGACCTTAAGAAATTCCATAAGCACAAGAGAAGAAAGTCGTAAAAAGGCAGGTTCTAGAGTTGGTCTTGGACACTCTATCCCATATGCAAACCTTTCCGTCTATGTACCGCTTCTCTAAGGATAGATAGAAAAGTGATTCTCAGGCACATAGGAAGATTTTCAAAGGATGGGTCTAGCTTTTTATTTGACACCGGGGGCAAAATAAACAAAAGAACAAACCTCCTTTTCTCTTACTTTCTATTCTAGGCAACAGACAAGACTGCAGCATACTATGGAGTATATGAAAGCTTCAGGAATTGATTTTAAACCCATTCAGACTTGACCCTCAAGCATTGCTGCACCCAACTTTTGTGGGAGCCTAACACACGTGGAGTTTTCTCTTACAAGCTGCTGACTTCTACCTTTTTCCAGCTTTCATTTCCCTACAGCTACTCTAACCCTGCCGTGAGGTCAAGCTATGCAACATTTCAGAATGAAATACATGGTGAAACCTGTGGCTTTTTGGTAGGAGGAGGATCCCTGTTAAGATTCCCTACAAAATTTGCACTGATCCTTAAAGAAAATAAAAAAAATAACCAACAACTGACAGGGACTGCTGCCTTGGTTGTTCTTCCTTCTGTGCTTGCAAGTCATAATGTAGAGATTCAGAAACACGAAACATCATGAAAAAAATGGGATCAGGAACTCTGCACTCCAGGGTCTCAACAGGTCCCCACAGACAGGAAGCATCTCCCAGAAAAAGAGTTGGAGATTAAAAAATATAATTTAATTTGCTTTTATTCTTCTGCTGTAGATAGGAGCGAGCTTTGTGGGACATTATTAACTTCCCAGAATACAGCATTTCTTTGCCAGTTTTTCCCTTCTTTTCATTCTGATAATCTTAAAGGTTATCACGGAAAATTCAGTGACGAGGCTTTATTCAATGATTACCTTATGAGGTAGCAGTATTTGGCACAGGTACTTAGTGCAGGGAAAAAAAAAAGGTATGCCAGTTGTTTCAATAGGATATCAGCAGATAGTAGTTAATACTGGGATATGTATCATATGACAACTCATAGTTCTCTATAAAGCATTTTTGTTTGTTTACCTTAAAGTGTAACAAAGCTCCTATTAAAAAAAAAAAATAAAGAAAAAACAACCTAGCAACTGTAGCATGCATGTTTTAATTGCCAAGCAAACTTCGGTAGCAACTTAGTATAGCAATTGTCTTTTGTCTGCAAGCAGTAATCTTAATAACATATTGTGAAAGGCCAGTGCCTCATAAAAATGCTACCGCTAGAAATTAAATTACATTCTCTTAATTTGAGCCTGCTCACCATCACCTTATGAAGCTGACATCTTTTATAAAAGCATGTCCGTGGAAATATATTCCTTTTTCAAAGCTGCCTTCAGTTGATATTTTGAGCAATAAAAGAATTTTCCCAGGCTTGAAGTGGACTGGCTAAGTCATCCATCCTTATTACCCAAGCTCTGGTGCAATATTATGATCTTCCCCGTCACATCCACTGATTTACACATTTGTCCCTTGCCAGGTGACAAACTCCACTGTTTTCTTATAGTCAATGAGAATACAGCTTTTAGAAGCTCCGAGGTATCACAACACTTCTCAAATAGATGTTATTTTTTCCAATGTTCTGCAAGCACTGCAGAGACATTGCAAGCAATGACTCAGCTCCAAGACCACCTACATATAAAGGGAGGGAAAGGGGGGTAACAAATAGATACACAAATGCATGCAGCAAAAGCAGCCGGCTGCCTGGGCTTTGGGCAATCTGTCAGAGCTGAGCGCTTCCTCCCACTGCCTTATGATTTTCCTATGTTACTATTATTATTATTTGAGGGTTTAATTTTTTTACTTATGTTCCTAACCTATTTATTGATCTCTAAGTTTTGTCCTTCAGGGACAAAGAAAAACGGTTTGAAACCATACTGAAGGGCAATGGCCCAAATCGCTTGATTTGGCCTCAGGTACACACTAGGCTTTCAGTATTCAGTCTGTAAAAATATGCCAGGACAAAATGCTGTTGCTAAGCAGACGAACCCTCTTTTATCTGAAATAGAGTGAATGACTCTGGCCCTGACTCTAAATACTCCACCATGAAAACAAGCTCTGTAACGTGACGGAAGTCAGTGTTCAAGAAACCGAGTTTTAGCTAGAATGCGTAGCGTTATCTGCCTGTCATTCTAACCAATTCTTAGTTGCACTTTAAAATAAACATTATGGTTTGGAATTTCTTTGTCAGTACGGGTTAGTGGAATCTTTCAATTAATTTTTAATTGGTTAACCAGTATAATGAAATAAAATAAACTGGTTTATTCTCTTCCTCGCTGGTACCCTGCAGCAGATGGTTCAGAAAAGCTATTTAGTTAAAATAACCCCGCTAATTTCACATTCTGTTTACAATTTGCATATGGCAAGATGAGCACCTCACCTTACGAACTTCCAGCATGCTGCACAGGTCAAAACGAGGGCAGTTTGTTTTCATGAAAACTCATCCCTTCAATCTCCGCGGAATACAGAACACTGGGGGCTTCTTTTTGCTGTGAGGTAGCCAAGTGCCCTTCCTTTTAACAGCAATGCAATGCAAGCAACACTGACCTTTTCAGCAACTGAGCCTAGCTATGGGCCATTCAAAACCAGTCTTGTCTATGCAGCTGTCCTCTCCCGAGACCAGCCTGAGCCTTAGATCTTCTTTGCCCCAGAACAGCTACGTAAGGTCAGCCTGGCAAGGGGTGCCGTTCCCCATGCAAGCCGTACGCGTAGGCACCAGGGGTACTGCAAATGCCCCTTTCTCGCCCGTTGCCTCAGGGCTTTTTCAAGGTGATGTCACATCGCTTTGACTTCTCACAAAGCAGGTATTTTCAGCATTGCTCTCTCCATCATTCCTTTCGCAGTATTTAAATAAACCAGAGGAGAACCCTTAGCATTTGGGAATCTGTTCAGAAATATATGACTTTCATGTGGTGTCTTTATTTATTACCTCACAAAATGCTGTAAAATTTGCCATTTTTTACACAGCCACTCCCATGAAGTCACTGCTGTGGTTTTATTGAGCTCCCAACAGCTTAGGGCAACGTGTAAAAAGCTAATATAGCTGGACAATCTACAAAATATTGGTTTTGAAAATAATTATTGTTCCTCTGCATTTCTAAATCGCGATGCTATCTTAATCCAAGGACTTCTAATAGTCAAAATTTGTAAAAGATGGGAATGCTTGTTAAAAGTAAAGGTATACATTTTAATTACAAATTTTTATTTTAACTTTTACTTTAATTGTATACTTTAAATCTTTGAAAGGTCCCTTTACACCTATGGACATGCTAAATGAAATTTCCAGTGTTTAAAAAAACAGAAGTCCTTCACAGAAGAAGCAGAAAAGCTTTTTATAGGAAATTCATAGAACTGAGTAGAGATGAAGTCACTGAAATGCCAAAGAAAGGACATAGACCTATGAGAAGTTGATCTGTATCTCTATAGAAGTTAAAATGGGATCCTTTCCAAATAGTTTTAAACTTATCTGAAAAAAAATCATACAGAAATTATGTATAAGGCTTCTGAGAGTAAGTAAAAAGGTGGAAAAATCGTAAGGCAGAGGTAAGCCACAATTACCATCTTCGCTATGATTTTATTACTGCTTACTTGCTGTAGTAGCACACAAAGTCTTATGGCCAGTCAAGGGCACCCAGACTGCAAAAACTAGCACTAAACCCTCATGGACCCTCATCCTTTGTCATCCCATAGAAACAATGGACAAACTCTTCTGCACTCGTTAAAAATTCCTCTCTGTTCATGCTCTTAGGGCTTTATTCTGCAAATATGGTGCCTACAGTGATTGATGTTATTTGCATTATTCTCAAAATAAAATTATGAAGATGCCAAACAATGCAAAACAAACAAATCAAAGCAACACAGACATACCCCAACTGTGTTCTTGAATCACTCTGCTGAAATTTCAAAATGGAAAATGAACTCTTTCTCTTTTGTGGCCTATTGTGCTTCCCAGAAAGCCTACTTTCACTCCAGGTTTTACAGCAGCTCATTATGATAAATGGCAAAGCGCAGTAAGTCACACTTTGGATCTCCAACCACCTCCCTCCTGTAATAACCATTCAAAAATGTGATGCGTCTTGAACTAGCACCCACGCTGCATGGCTGGGGATGCTGACAATCACAGACACGCTCGCTTGCATTCTCATTTTAGCTTTAAACACAGTAACTGCTCAGGACAGTGTCTCAATAGTCACTTTATAACACCATGCAGAAGGAGGAAAAAAAGCGCTATGCTGATCATTGCTTACCAACACAGGACTCCCCGGAAAGAGAATAGCTTCCATTGTCATGGAAACCGCTTCTGCACTCACAGTGGTACCACCCTGGGAGGTTAACACAGCGTGAATGGTTGTGACACTCAATGATCCCCTCTGCACACTCATCAATATCTGCCTCAGAGAAAAACACAAGCCAGCCAGGAAATTAATTTCCTTTGACACCAATTTTTTAGTTTTTTTTTCTTAAATGTTGTTGGTTTTGTTTTTTTTTAAAGTCTTCCTTTAATAGATGGATCAAGGTTTATTACCGTTCCAAATGACAGACACTTGAAACATGACTCACATAACAACAATAAAAAAGAACAATAAGACATCATGGAATTTGATACATACAAGACATTCGTTTATACCATGATTTGTTTAAAATGCAAAGCAAACATGCAGATTTGTTTGTTCCTCGTTCAGTTGTTTTTCTTTAACTCAGAAGTTACATTTGTCTGTGCATATAAGGCATTGCAGAGCAGATTCTCCACTGAAAAGGCAGTTTCAGCAACATTCCTGCTTTACAAACTGCATGTCCCAGGACACCTTGGAAAGAAAAAGCCTTTCCTTCAGGATTTGTGTTTCTAGTGTTCAGCTGCGATATTTACAGCTATCTGGCACTTAAGGTGCTCAGCGCACTTTGCAAACAATAGTTAATCTCTTTTGCTTATACGAACAAAATAAATACCTAGTGCCTGTATGACAGTGTGTGCCAAACAGAAAAAGCAGCCCGTGTTTCAGCTGCAGTAAAACATTTAGCTGGAAAAGAGTGAGGCAAATGACAGCAAATCTGTAGCAATGGAAAGGTACAGCAAGATGAAAACCCTGTTGAGTTTCAATAAATGTGCTGGTTTTATAAAGGAGTTTTTAAAACTTCTGTAACGTGGTTAATAGAGAGCTCATTATTGCTAGTAACCTTGGTTAATCACAGCTGGCACCTGGCTGCTTCTCCCCTTTGAGCATTTTTCACCACATTTTGTAGGGTTGTAATTAAAATTAGCAAATTAATTATACGTTAACCTTGCGGTAATTTAAGAAGCTATTATATTTTCATTCCTCTGTTTAGCTCAAGCTTTTTTTTTTTTTAAATCTTGGACAGTTTTCAGCTGGGTACCTTATCAATTAAAATGAATCTCAAATTATTCACAAATATTAGCCATTTTTACCCACTGAGATTTTTTTCTTGGCAATCGGCACATTTAAAATATGCATAAAATTGTGTACACCAAACACAAAAATTTTGGGAAAACAACACATTGTGAAACTGCATTCCGTTCTGCAAGCAAAGTACCAATGTCTCAAGATTCTGATGCAAGACTGAGTTAAGGTTTTAAGTAACCAGAGCGCAGCTTTTCCGTCAGTTTGCGAAGTACCTAGACCACTATGGTTTCATGGGCTGCAGTGGAGTCTTGTTGATGTGTGTTGAAATTGATTTGATGAAGTATCCTTCAATACAATTCCATTTTCTTACATCTTACAAGCAATACCATAGAAAAGGTCGATTTTTCTTCATTCAAGTAATAATATTTATTCTAGTTGAAATATGGCTGAGAAACCTAAACAAGTGCTTTTTTCCAGTTTTGTGTTCACCCTCACTCAAGAATGAAGTTATCTACATAACAGGGTTATAACCACTATTTATTTCTAGCTTTATTCAGCTTCCATCTAACAATAAAGTCAATTTTTATGCTTTAAAATCTGCCACTGCTGCCACCTTTTCTGTACTTTTTATTTTGGAGAAGCTAATTTTAGTGTTAAAACACTGCACAAATCTAGCTGTCCATCAATGATGAGTGCTGCTTGCAAACTCAGACACTTTCAATTCATTACAGCAAATGGAATTTATAACCATGATCTTTTCACATGTCATGGCTGATGGAACAAGTTTAATCCTATTTGGAAAGTGAATGACTTTGCTATTGCAGGTCAACTGCAAATGAATCCTTCTTGCTTTCTTCTCTTTCCCAGGGTTGAATCAGAGAATGTTCCTGTTTAAAGATTGCTTCCTCAGGTCAGTCCTGTACCGGACCTCTATCCATTCAATTTTACATTTTTAATTTACAAAATCAATAGAGTTTTCCTAAAGTTCATTTCTAAACTTGAGCCCTTTTGAAAGTGTATTTGATTTAGGCTCATGGTGTAGGATTCTAATTGACTGGTAGATTACTCTTCAGAAAGCCTGTCTGCCAGGGTACCAAAATTAACCAGCAGTTTACTTAATGGAAGAAGAGCAGCAGTGTACGAGTCTCTCTAGATTATGTCAGGAAAGTAAAATAATACACAGAACAATTTCAGGACTAGATTACTTTATTGTGGCAGTACCATGCCTGTCTATAGCTTTTGTCCACTGATATTTAGGGAGACATAAACCAATTTCTTAAACCAGCAGACATGGGAAAATGAGACTTGCTTTCAGTTGTGTAGGTTCCTCTTTTACTTCCTTGATCTCCTTAAACCAGTGAAGTTACACCAGCACTGCCTTACCTATGCCAGGGACAGAGGGCAAGGGAAAGGAGGTGCCATGTGGGCTGCTTTGGGAAAACCTACCACAAAGACACCATTGATGCAGAAGCAACTAGTAAAAAACCCTTCAAGCTCTGCTCCCTACCACTACCTCTCCTCTCCCAGAGCCGTTTCCAGCTTACGGGAGGTGCTCTGCTCCTCTCCTCTTCAGGTTAAACTCAGCACTCCTCCTTGCTCCTCAGCCCAGCCTTCTGCACGTGTGTCCGTGTGTGCGTGTTGGAGACAGCCTGGGCTGATGGTGCGGGGAGGGGAACAGGAAAGCAACCCTTCCCCTGCTTCTGCAGCAAGTTAGTATTCCTTTGGCAACACGTCATTAGCAGCACCATGTAATACAATATGCATGAAGAGCGGTATAAGCAGGGAAAACCATTAGCGGCTTCTCCATTTGTCTAATACACTGCAGTTTCTTATTCCCATGCTTAAAATGATGTACATAAAGAGCAAAAGGGGAGAAAATATTATGATTAGGTCTGGAAGCGTCTCCTGTGGTCTTGTACATTATTTGTAGCAGATGTATAAACACATCTCTGCAGGTATAGGAAAATATTATGGATTTGTTTTAGAAAGTCAGAATGATTTAAGATGCTCGTAATACCAAGATGGAACTGCAAATAGCAGCTTTATAAAACGGTGTGTCATACACCATGACATTACTTAGTTCACCTAATAGGTCTGTTTCCATCTGGACATACTATGGCTTTTGAAAACAGCTTTTTGAGGACTTTTTCTGCATAGGAAGATGTTGCTATACGCAATGGCCAGTTCAGGGAATTAGAATCAATTCACCTTTCTTCATCTTTGCTTTTCTATCTTTACATCCTAGCACTGTATTTGCATACTTGACTCAGGATTAATATCTTTCTATTGAAATCTGGTTTGGGTTTTGCTACAGAATTTGAGTTATATATGCACTATATTTGTGTGTGTGTGGTTTTTTGGTGTGTGTGTTCTGTTTTGTGTGTGCAGATGCTTACCAGAAGGCTATATACACTTCCTTCATAAACTTATGTTAAGCTGAAATGAAAGTGTATACCTCTGACCTGAGAGTGAAAACAGTACAAAAATTATAATCATTCTTCAAAGGAGCACAGAACAAGCTGTTCAGAAATTCTGTAATGACACAGGCCAGAGGAAATAACGGGTGGACATTCTTTGGCTGGGTTCCCACGCTTTAGCTCTTGCCTGCCCTCAATGCTCCTGGCAGCAGAGCGAGCACGCAGCTCTCAGGGCTCCTGCCTCTGCCTTCTTGCAGTATCGCAGCGTCCCGCCATGGATGGAGGAGCCCGAGTCTTTGCACGCACATCTTCACCTCGTCACCCCACGCAGCTAAGCCATGCTTGCAAAAGTCAGTGTAAACACATTCACCAACTCACAAATTTGTATGGGCTTTCTGAATATCTGCATTAATAGAGCTAGATAGTCTAAAACAGAGTGCTTGTGAGACATGCCAGATTTAGTATTTCCTTGGGAACTGAAAATATCCCATAACCTTCATTTGCTTCTGTAGTCTTCGGCTAAATATCTACACTAACACTTGCATTAAGTGAAATATTTTTTCATTTCTAGCTGTAATTCAAGATAAGACATCACTGTTCTTACCCCCATGGAATTATTTTTGCATTTTTTTCATTCAAACCGTCTTACCACGTCCATGTAAAAGGAGATCAGGTACAGACCATTCCATTGCCTCCTTTTACCCCACTCAGTTATTTAACTGTCATTAGTACAGAATTGTTAATGGATCTGGCAATACTCCACTATAATGGCTTTGCAAAAGCTCAAAAATGGCACATTTTTGTATTGTAGAATAAAGGCGCCAGTTGGTTTTGAATAAGCTCTTGCAGGATGTTAATCCTGTCCTTTAAGGACAGGTCTGTAATTTTTACTTTTACCATCGCAGCTTCTTGCATTATTCATAAAGGTATTTATGCAGACAAGATAAATAGGATAATTTACCTCAAAATAAAACACAATGGCTTCAGAACCCAGTGAAAAAGTAAAATTAAAATAATTCAATCTTTTCTAACGCCTCATCACATTTAAGTCACTGTGTGATAATACTGAAAGGAAAACTGTTCAGTGTCATGTAATAGCTAGCAATCTACAGTTTCAATGAGACAGTAGAGTTTTATTATAAAAGTGTCAGTTCATCAAACTCTTACTGTGCTCTTTTTCATGAAAAAATATATAAGATCCTTATCTTTAGCTCTCTGTTGATCAGGAGGAAAAACATGTACTAACAAGAAAGGATCACGCAGGTCTCAAGCTTCCTGAATTAAAATCCTACCCTGACTGTTAACTCCAGAGCATTACAGCTTTGTTTTCTACCTTAGAGTTTTTTCCTTCAAAATAAAAACACCAGAAAAATTCACCCAGCCTAGTGAGGCAGAAGTTCTATGTAAAATACAGCCTCTTCTCATCTCCTACTCTGGCATGAGCCTCACCTCCACGAGACAGAGCTAGCAAGAAAGGGATGTCACTGACAGCACTATGCAAACAGCTTCCCTGCTGCAAAGGAGTCATTTGACTACTTCAAATAAACCCTGAAAGCAAAGACAACTACTCTGGATGAGCAGAGATGAAAAAAAACCACTCTCTAAAAAAAACTCTCCCACCTGCCTACTTTTATGGCAAATTCAGTCGATGTAAGCAAATAATAATTCTACTGTTTTACATAAACTTATATAAAGGCTGAATTTTATCCTTTATTATTAACTCTTATATTTGCTATACTATTACATCTCTACATTAGCTTTGACAGTTCATTACAATTGTCAAGAACGGCCTGCATTTATTGTTAAACATATGCAATAGAAAGCAGAAATACATCAACGGCCACCCTGAAAGCCTGCTGGATTTTCTCAGTGCAAAGTATAAGAGGCTCCAACGCTCCGACTTTGTCACAGGTTTACAACCCAGCGTGCCTGGAATACCAACGATACAGCAATGGTACAACAATTTAGCTATTAAACAAATGGTAACTTAGAAGAACACAGATAACTCTATAATTTAGTTACATGTGAATAATGACTCATGGCCGTTGCTCAATCTCATGGGGCCAGTTCACTCTTAAGACTACAGAGATACTAAAAATCAGAAAGGACAGGAAAGACATCTGTCTGAGCCCTGTCTATTGACATTTGTAATCATCAATTTCTTGTCTCATAGCTTTACGTGTCTCAGGTGATACAGATTCCCCCTCTCTCTGACTGAAGCCAGTAGCAGGCTTTGGAATAGCTGCTCAGGAAATTTTGCCTTGACATTTAGCCTCTTTTTTTAATTACTTTCATTTTAACTCATTAGGAGATTTTGGGCAAACAATCAGCACCAAATAACATATTTCTCTCTCCTCAGCAGTCACAGCTGTTTTCACAGACTGATTTTAATTGCATTATATTTATATTGGCCTTTGCAGTTCCTTCTCAGGCAGGAATAGTTTTGCCTGAATAAATGGTACAGGCTTTGGTCCATTTTTCTATTTTGAGGACACAGTGGTAAACCGTAACACTTTAAATTTGTTGAGATTGTGAATACAACTCAAATTCATGAATAATCAAACCCACGTAACAGTTTAATGGTAGTAAATGGCTTTCCGGGATGAAAGGTGTGCCCACCACTCATTATAATTGAAGAACAGCTGTTATATGCTTTATCATGTAATGCTGGATTGGTGCTATCAAGATTTTTAATCATCTGAAACTCATGCAAAATTAGAATGATGAGTTTAACAATCATAAATGGAATTAAATTGGTATCAGAATAATAACACAGACTAGTTGTACCAGCAATTTTTAAGATTAAATTCTTTTCATATATAACATTTAATTTATTGAAATTCACTTTTAATACACACTCCAAGATGATGTTTTTATCAGTTTAGTGCACATCTCTCTTGCACCCTCATATTTGTCTATTTGTATGCTAAGTATGCAGCCTAAAGGTCCTGGATGGTCCAAATAAATGTCACTTCACAACACTGGTGCTGAAACAAAGAGGATTTTATTCTCATATTTAGAGACTGCTGGGTGATGAAGGAAATAAGAATTGCAGCTGAACTGGTCAGTGGAAAGCATGGCAGGAATATACTAGGCAGGGTGAAGAACTGTTTCATATTTAGTACTGCATTTGAGTTTCCATTGCAAACAGGATTTTAATTATCACTCGAAGTCAGAAACAGACTGACTTCACAGTTAGTAGGTTAAGTTTCAATGTGAGGAAGAGGCTTTCTGTCAAATTTGAGGCCTATGGTCGACACGTCTTTCAAATTACATCATCCTGAAAACAGCAGGGCTATTACCCCAATGTTTACTGTATTAGGGCTCTTCCCATGTCTTGTAAGGATATCGCCATCATGCTTCATAGCTGGCTTGGAGGGAGGTGCGGGAACACAGAGTTCAAAAAAGCCTGCTTGCAAACTCCAGCCATTGCTGGACTGATGCCTCACAACTTCAGGACAAAGTTGAGCTCATTGCCTGCTAGCACCTTGTACCTGCTGCCAGTATCCCACAGTTCTCCAGGAATGCTCCTCTCACACTCTCACAACACCATGCTCTTCCTAACCATACCGGAGCACTTTTTCAGGACCCCAAATTTATTCTTTTTCTACCTACTTAGGAAGAACTAGCATGTGATCTCCATGCTAAGGTTACCTACGTGACTCAATCTGGTAGTATTTCTGTACAGAAACTCAACTGCAGACCACTAGTACAGTGGTATTTATTTAATTTGTTGATAGCTTTTTCTACAGTAGAATAGAGAGATATCATGTGCAATTTACAGGTAATTTAAGGCACAGAGATGTAGTGAATTGCCCAAAGTTGCCCAAACCAATGTGCAAGAAGCTCCTCAATTTTGTAATTCCAGTCCACCGTCCTGTCATTTAGGTCACTGCTTCTCTACACCCCATAAAGATGTTCTCCAATAACCAGAGAGAGGCAAGGCTAACCTTCATTCCCCTCATGACTCATAAAACACGAGCTTTATTTTTGAAGATTGTTCAGGATCTTCATCCCTGATTACTAATTCAATTAAATTGTGATACTGAAGTTGTATCTGCATATATTATACACAAGCAGCTATTCAGAATATTACATACCCATACTAGAATAAAATGAGAGAACAAGATCAACAGGAGAGGTCTATCATGTCAATAGACTGTAATCAATGAAGCCCTCAGCACACAGAGGCATACTTTTACACAGCTAGATTTATGTAGAATTATGTAGATTAAAAAAAAATTAAAATCCATCCTTAACAGCACAGTATTTTTATGCACAAAGCTGCTTTAAGCCAGTTCAAAGCATAACTGCTGTAAATTCAGATTAATTTAATTTACAATGACTGGTAAGATGGTACTAAAAACATTACAGATTGCAGAATTACGTTTCAGAAAGTCTGCGTGGCAAAATACATTAAAACTTGATAAAAGATTAATATATCAACCAGAATTAAAAAAATATATATTTTTGACAGTTGATTTTGGCATGCTGCAATTAGAGAGTTGCGCATTCTTTGCCAAGATCACAAAATTTGAGAAGAATTACCTAATGGGGATATATGTTAAAACACAATAGTTGATGGGGGGCAGACATCTGGAAAGCAGCTTGGCAGAAAAGGAGTTGGGGGTCCTGGTAGATACCAAGTTGAACATGAACCAGCAAGGTGACCCTGCTGCAAAGGCGGCAAATGGTATCTTCAGCTGCATTAGACAAAGTATTGCCAGCAGGTTGAGGGAAGTGATCCTTCCCCTCTACCCTCTCTGTGGCGCTGGTGAGGCCACACCTGGAGTGCTGGGTCCAGTTCTGGCCTCCCCAGTGCAAGAGAGACATGGACATACTGAAGAGAGTTCAACAAAGGGCCACAAGGATGACTAGGGGTCTGGAGCATGTCACATACGAGGAGAGGCTGAAAGAGCTGAGACTGCTTAGCCTGGAGAAGAGAAGGCTCCACGGGGATCTTACCAATACATATAAATACCTGAAGGGAGGGTGCAAAAAGGGCAGAGCCAGGCTCTTTCAGTGGTTCACAGTGA
>VZTV01051614.1:33378-49171 GCA_013400875.1 Anhinga rufa
TGAAACACAGGAGGTTCCCTCTGAACATCAGAACGCACGTTTTTGCCATAAGAGTGACTGAGCACTGGAACAGGTTGCCTAGAAAAGTTGTGGAGCCTCCATCCTTGGAGATATTAAAAAACTGTCTGGCCACGGTCCTGGGCAACTGGTGCTAGATGGCCTTGCTTGAGTAGCGAGGTTGGACAAGATGACGTCCAGAGGTCCCTTCCAACCTCAACCATTCTGTCATTCTGTGATTCTGTCTCAGAAGGAATGCTCGCTCCTAAACTCCTAAGAAAACTGCTGAAGTAAATTGGATGCAGGCTGCAAATTGGTTCATCGGAGCTACAAAAGGTGAATGTAACCTCTTATAAAACAGGACACTGACAAGCAGCATTCGCTACCCAACGTACCAATTGTCTGCAATCCAGTGCATTGCACAAAACGCATCATTCAAATGACACTGGCTCTATGTATAAAAGCTTCATTGATGAGCCTTAGCATTATTATCCAATGCTAGCAGACTACTTCATGCACAGTCTTTAGGTACAATGCATAACCAATATATCACTCTGTCTAGCACTTGAAATGCTAAAGTTCAACATCAAAAAGTCATAGAAATAGCCTATTATCTCATCTAGCACATCCTGTGACAGAGAATAAATGCTCCCTACCATACATTCTTCGGTGATTTGCCTCAACCAATTTTAAAATTACTCACATGATGAGTCCTCCTCCACTTCATTGGGAAGATTATATTGCAGCCCAATAGCCCACAATGTTAGGAAGTTCTTTTGATTAGTTTGAGCCCTTCCATAATCGAATATGGTTCAGACAAAATAACACTTGTCAAAAAGATTTCACTGCTAACAGGAGGCAGCAGCTGTTGAGAAAATGATGAAAAGCACATTTTCTTCACTGTGGCTGGGGTGGGGGAGTGTTGGCCGTTCTCCTTAAAATTCTCATGTATACCACTGTGCCAAAGGGTACAAGAAGCAAAGCCAAATTGCAGGTTTAGATTATAGAAATAGTGTGCACGCCCTATAGCACCCCTGAGAGTTTAATAATAATGGGAAATATTCTCAATTAGTTTTTTTAAATCTTGAAATGATTAGCAGCTTCAGAAAAGCATTTTCATTCATACAGTAATAAAGTCTCCCAAGGAAGCAAATCCCCAAACAAGCAGTGTAAAAAGAGCTCTTGCAATCGTAAGTGGAATAATGTAAAGCTCTCTGCATCCTTAATTAGGGAAGAAAATGGTTCAGGAAGTGCTGATCAATACAGTGCAAATGATAAAAATGCACAGTTTTGGAGAATGTATGAACACAGTTTCATAAAAAGGATGAAATTTGTGGTGGGTCTTCCACACGGCGCACTAGATTGCAACTGCTCCCATTCAATGGAAGATCCCCATCCACCCTGGAGTACAAATATTTATTTCTGATAATAAGAAGGGTACACAAAAAGATATCAGATAACAAAACACTGGCATGGTTGTTTAAAAAGAGAAATCAAGACTCTTGCATTGCTTAGCCTACCTCTTTTTCTTCCCAGTGCAAGTAAAAAAACCATGCTCTATTTTGGTCTGCTTGAACTTTCTCCAACCTCACCACCTTCCATCTGTTCCCTGCCCCCCAGTGCAGTTAAATTTACCCATGTTCCAAACTCCATCACACCATGTGCACAGTCATAAAAAGCAGTTTGCTGTTGTGATTTCTCATGCACAGTCCAGTAAGTTTGAGAAACATGAAGAAAGTGCGTTTTCCCAATTAACTTGGACGGCACTGTATTTCATTGCACTAAATAACCAGAGTCAAAATGTTGCAAAAAATTTGCTAAACAAACGCAACAGTCCAAACATCTCACAGACCCATTCAGAAGGAAGGCGAGGATTCATTCTACCTGACTAGAGATGCTCAACAACTGTCCAGTGCATACTCAGTAGTCAATGAACTGAGATACAGACTTTCCAAAGGTAATACCGACTGCTTAATATCTTCTGGTTTTTTCATCAACTCGAATCAGAATTCACTCTAATGTTAAACTTATTTGTTCTATATGTTTTAACATTTTTAAAAACTGTAAATGTTTGTATGCACTTTCAATCAAGCTAAAAAATTCCCCCATGGAAAATTCAAAATCCTTGGTTTCCGTTACAAAAAAAAATAAATCAAAAAATCTTGAAACCGTCTTAAAATGACCTTCCCTTTTTATAGGCAGTTCTAAATGTAACTAAAGAGAATAAAGTATACTAGCAGGTATGAAAGTATAGTGTTGCATCCAGTAAAATCTTCCAGGTGAAAAATTAAAAAAAATTTCAGGATTAAAACTTCAGTCATTACTGTTATCCTTCTTTTTAAATATCACAATGAGTATTTCCAAATAAATAAGAAGTGACTGTTTCCTTAGCATAAAATGTGCGCTTTCAAAGCACACATTCTCTCTTTCATTTTTTAATTACAGACTGAATTTTTAACTTCACTAAACCATTAGTTGCAGACTTTGATCAGACCCAGTTTTCCCAGCCTGGGTGCTGCTTCAGACATCAATAATTCCAATTAAACCAACTCTGAGATATGACTACATCATTTCACTATGCAATTAAAAATGCGCAACTGAAATAAGTAGAAATGCTGAAAGAAAAGCCAGGGGACCCATCAAATGTTAATAATAATAAATACGTTGCACTTCTAGGCCATCTTTCATCCTGTGATGTCAAAATACTTCCCAAGTATTATGTAATATTACAATACTTTGTAAAAAGTAAAAAACCCCTTTGTTTATTTGATTATCTGCAAGGGGTTTGATTATTCATGATGAAGATACAGTCAGCACTGCTTATTGCATGAATAAGACTTCCAACTCATTAAAAACCCCTACGTTTATCCACATCAGTTTTGTGCCCCCCATTTCATTGAATTAACTAAGTTTTACTATACGTAAGTTGAATGTAATTGCTTTTCAATAGCATTCCCAAAGTTAGGAATTTCTCATAACAGTTGATTTATTATTTGAATACCACAGTGTAATTTATTCTCTTGAAATGCACTAACCTATACAACTGTTCTGCCAAAACATACCTGCAAAAGCTGGCACATAAAACTAGATTTTATAACACTAGAAGAATCATTCTGAATTTTGTTGAATCTTGAACAGCTACATTATCTAAATATCAGTGCTTGGGGGTTTTGGGTAGCTCCAGAGACGCAATGACTCTAGCTAGATGTGTAAATCAAAGATTAGAAGCAACAGGTATCTGAGGTTTAACACTGGTGCTACTATTGCCCTTGTGTTCGATCTTGAAAAATTTCTCTGCATTTCTGTTTATTTGGAAGCAAAATTTTTTGATGCTACAGAAGCCTTTAGTACCTCTTTAGTATATACTTCAGATAGTATGTAGATTAACAAGCAAACATACAAAATGTTATCATTTTACAAAGAGTTTTTATACGTGCATAGATGTGTATGCTGAGACTGTTTCAGAGCTTCATTACCAGTGAAATGAGTTTGATCTATGGCTCACAGGATACCAGAACATCAAGAATCCAAAAGAGTGAGCAGCTCTGAAAAACCCTGTCCTATATGTACTTATGCATTTAGGAGGAAGACTACTGGCGGGGCGGGGGGAGAGGGGTCAAGAGGGAACCCACCCACCAAACAAACAGAAAACAAAGCACTTACACTGTCCATTTAGTTTGGGGTTTTTTTTGTCCCCTAATTGCACTGAATATGCTCCTTCTCACACAAGGACCAGATAATCTTTCTACAAAGGCTACGGTCTCCATCTTGCACACTAGATCCAGATCAAAGACTGGGTGAGGTGAGTTGCTCCAGACAATACAATGACTGTGACTCACGTCATAAATAAGGGCGATGGCAGTGGTGGTGTAGCCATGAACATCAGAGGATATGAGCAAGAAAAGGATTGTAGGGGAAGCTTTTCCACAGTAGGAAATGTGATCTAAGCCAACAAGTGCTAACAGACAGTGGAAGTTATTCTTAGAGTCACATGAAAGCACCTAATATGTTGCAGTCTCTAAGATTTAAATCACTGGAGAGTCAGTAAAAAAAAAATGCTTACTGCCTGACAGTGACTTAGGCCAATGGTTGCTCTAAAATAGATGAACACCAAAGACTAGTAAAGCATGCAGGATGCCATCATAAAGGAACCTGGGAGCACCAAAACAAAGTACAAAATATCTGGCTTTCCAAAACAACAGATATACTGATTGTGAAATAAAGAAGAGAAAAGGCAAATTGCAAGATGTGTATTTCATTTGGTTCTTAACCTATGCCAACTTAGAAATCCTACAGGCTATCTTCTAATTTATTAAAATACAGTAAAAGAGATGCCTTCATTACTTATCCTTCAGTCACATAACATACCACCCCAAAATTCGCCAGCCTTCTAGATGCAAATCTTATTTTCTTAAGCCTAAAGTCGAAGTATCTACTTTTTTCTTAAGAAGAGGTCATTTATTATTATTCTAGGGACATTTTCTTGGTAAAACTACCTCCTTTTTCAGTAACTGAAAATTTGGTTTCTGGCCTCATGGATTTTTAGTCATCAAAATAATTTTAGTTCAAACCACACCACAGCCTGCATACAGGTGTTTCAGAAATGCATCCAAATGTACATCTAAATTATAATCTGATCCAATATGGTCACTTCAACTGCTGATGAAAAGTTACTACCATCATGATGTTGTCTTCATTTGGTTTAAACCAGTAACGTACACGTGTATTTTAACGAGAAGCTTCTGCAGAATCATCCTGCTGGACTGATAAACACAGGGTACCGAGGAAGGTGAAAGGGGGAAGCTACTAGCAGACAAGAAGGAACTGGAATAATCAGAGAATATTTGCAGTCCTCTTCCACTTCAGCCAGCTCTGCCTCTCTAAAGGCTAGCTAGGAAAGAACCAGTGTTACTGAGCAAACATATTTAAATGTATTTTTGTGGAATTCTTTACTTTAGCAAAGACTGCGTGTATTTCATTAGTGCATCTCAGCTTTTAACCTACATAATTAGAAACAAAAGGGCTGAGTTACCAGCTGCTAGTTCACAAAGACTGGCAGCCTTACCTGTGCCAAACTGAAAATGCTTGTTGGGCAGAGCAACCAACAGGCGAGGGATGCAGTGCCTGAGGGGAACGTGTTCACAGTAAGGGCGGGATCACACCGGCATCTGGGATGGTGCTACTGTCTTTCCTGTGTTCTATGAGAATTTCAGAAGGAGCTCATAGGAGCCTAATTAACCAAATTCACAAGTCTTTCTTCTTCAGTTACTTTGATTTTCACCTTACAATGAAGCACTTGCATACATAGTACGCTACTGCCTACCTTTTAATGACCTTTCCTTCCTACGGAAAGGTGAACATTAAACTGAGAGTTAGTTATTTTACTACAGTGCCATTGGCTAGCAGTCAGATACCAAATTGTTTGCATGACCATTTTTGCCTTTGGAAAGAAAGGAAAAAAAAAGAGCAAAATGACATTATCCTGCTGTCCTTTATTTACAGCAGAAGAAAATCTGTTCTTCATTCTTAAAATAATTTCTACAGGTCTGAGTTTCC
Source organism: Anhinga rufa (assembly GCA_013400875.1). NCBI lineage: Eukaryota > Metazoa > Chordata > Aves > Suliformes > Anhingidae > Anhinga > Anhinga rufa. The sequence goes on from VZTV01051614.1 coordinate 38,932, forward strand.
AACAGGTGACAATCACCTCTCACTCATCCTGTACAACTAAAATAAGCTGTAGAGGGCTAATTGTATCCTGTATTTCCATAACAATCTTGATTCCCACAAAAGACATTGAAACCCCTTCAAGCAAAAATATTATAGAGGGAGATCCATCTCACCTAGCTTTAGATGTCTAGAATGTCTGTGTATTACAGACAGTTATCTGGTCCCCATTTATCATCAATGGAGAGTTGGGTGCTTTTAGGCTACAATTCATCTAAGATCTACTTCAGATGCCTCCTCAGGAGAAGCTGCATCATGCATTAGAAATACCTATTTGTCTCCACTGACTATAGCAAGAAGTTTAGCTTACTACCTGAAAGGCAGACAGCCATAGTCTCTCCCATTAAAACAGGCTAAGGCAAGTTCTATTTCACTTGGCAATGTATGTATCTACATGAAAAGGAATCAGTGACAACTGTGCTGAGGGGGTTTGTAAATCTAAGTTATGCATCAGAATCTCAAACTAATTCAGGCTGGCTTGGACATCATGAGGCCTCTGGTCCAAGCTGCTGCACCCAGCTGGGCCCACCATGAGGGCAGACCCGGCTGCCCAGAGGTGCATCCAGGCAGGTCTTGAAAACCTCCAAGGACAGAGACTGAACAGCCTCCCTGGGCTTCTTCCCCATGGGGAAAGAGTTGGAACCTCTCTTGTTCCAATTTGCCTGTTGTCTTACATCTCCCCTCTCTGCATCCCTGTAAAAACCCCAGCTTCATCTTCTTGGTAACATCCCATGAGTGCTCAGGAGCTGCTGTTAGGTACGCACGAAGCTGTGTCTTCTCCAAGCTGAACAAGCCCCGTTCCTCAACCTCCCTGCAAAGAGCAAGAGCTTCAGCGCTGATCAACCTGATGGCTTTCTGCTGATCAAGCTGTGGGTTACTGATGTTTTTCTTGGGGGTTTGGTTTGGTTTTTTTGGGAGGGTGGGGTGGGGCAAAACAGGACACAGTGTTCCAGATGTGGCCTCATGAATACTAAGTAAAAGGGGATGGATAACCACTGCCCCCAGTCTCCTGGCTGTGCTCCTGCTCACACAGCCCCGGCCTGAGAAATTCCTCCTTTTGTGTCTGCTACAGTTGCCCACAGAGCGGGCTGTCTCTCTCTGATTGATTTTCTCCAGGCAGCTGCCTTCTTTCTCCCTGGCCACTGCAGGTATTTTAAAGGCCCGTTTCATGCTTCCTTCACTTTTCCCTCTGCTTGTTGCTCTGTGGACACTGGCCTCTTGTTCGGAAGTGCCCTCCTGAGACATCATGCGGTCAGCTGGCGCACTTTTGCACTAGCAGCAATAATAGCTGTAACAGACAGCATCAGCCACGAGGAAGGGCTCACAGGACCAATGCGAGGTCATTTGCTCAGCAAGCTGAAGATGAATTAGAAGAGATCATCTTCAGGGCACTGTTGTTTGGCTGGCATGAGGCAAGTAAGCTACTGGGGCTGTTTTGGCCTCTTTAATGGTCCAGTGGGGGACACTGGATGAAGGAAGCAGTTTGAAAGACATTAAAACAGTGCTTCTAACAATGCTTTAAGGGAGATATATTTTACAATAAGCCCTTGCCTGCTTGGTTCTCTTATCCATTTTTATACCTTCCTGTTTTCTTCCCCCCCCCCCTTTTTTTTTAATTTTTCTGCTGGTATATAATAAAAAGTTCCGGTGACAGTAAAAAGAAAAGTTTTAAAGGCTGCCAATCTTAGCACAAGTAATCGATACACCAAGCAACACAACAGCTTCTTTTTTGTTGGACATGCTTTGAGGCTTTGTCCCAGGGTTGGGTGTTTTTTGGTTGTTCAGACTATTCCAGAAAAGTATTCCTACCCTTTCAAAGCCAAACAACCCACACATGTTCTGCCAGCAAATGCATAAACAAGCTCTGTGCCTTCTTGCACATGCCAGTGATCATTCATCCCTTGTTCAAATTATTCTTTTTAAAAGACCTCTCTACAGAGAGTTTTTGGCATTAGCACTCATGGAGCATTTCCCCATTTCTGAGGTAGGACTAGAATCTTCTGGACTGCTTTAAGAGCTTTCATATTTTATAACCTTTCTCATCAAAATTTAAATTTTTACCTTCATTTGTATTGCTTTTAGTCAAAAGCACCTCTTTTTAAGTAGTTAGAATTATACTAAAGACATGAGGTAAGAATTAGGCTTCCTGGGAAGAACTGAATATTTATGTATTTATTTTTCAGGTTAACTATGACTCTTAAATCAAAAATCTTAAAAAAAAAATTTGCCTCTTCCATTAAAGGCCATTAGAAATAGTAGACAGTATACAAAGAAATCCCTTTACCAATCACTGCCAGCCCTGGAGCTATCTACAGTAGCTATTTCATGGCATATAGTTATGCAGGCAAGGACAAAGAGAAAGCGTCCTTGACCACACACATTAGATTTACTTTGTGAAGCGTTATTTTCCAGAGAGAAGTTTTTTAAGACTCCAACCCTGGTTACGTCAATAGCGTAGACCATACTCTGGTGAAAAAGAGTTCAACTTCCCACCTCGCTCTGCTTCCACCTTAGCGTAACAACTGCAATGGTACTGTGTCCCCTTATGCAGCTCCCATCCTGGGGTGGATATGCAGGGCCATGCTTGAGCTTCATGGACTGCATTTCAGGAAGGAGACGCAATACAATAGATGGAGCACTACCTTCCAAATATTTCATGTCATAAAAAATAAATTAAAAAAAAAGCCAGGATGGAAAACTTAGTTCTGAATGAAATTTCCTTTTTTTTTAATTTTTTTTTTTATTACATCAAAGCATGCCCTGTTTGTTGCAAAGGAACAGTTCGGCACGTAGATCAAAGCGTCTCCTGGCTGTGTCGTACTGAAACTGAAGTGTCAAACTGTTTCACTGCAACACTAATAAGAAATGCTTTGATGTACGTGTCTGTGTGTGTATGTGTAAAGCACTTTAGTCATTACTGAGTAGGGACCCATAATATTTTAGAAATAGATTACCCAAACTGTAATTTCGCGTTATAATATGTCACTGGAAGTAGCCCATATCATTACACTGCTGTTACTGACACATTACTAAGCAAGATGGAAATGAACACTAAAGCAACCTTTTGAAAAGTCGGCATTTCCTGTGGAAGGGTGCTTGGCACATCCATCAGAAAATGCTCTGCAAGGGAACAATGAGACAAGGCTAAAGAATATCACTGGGGTAGCCTCTGATTAAATTAGTCAAGGGACGTGCACATCCTGAGCCAAACATCAAGGAAGACAGAGAGAAGTGTATGAAGACTTGGCCTGGACCCTCCCCACAGATCTGCCCATCAGAACAACTCCACAGTACTGTCCTCTACCCCTGGCAAATAGTGTCTCCACAGGTTAACATCAAATCATATCTGATCTCGTTCCAAAATACGTACTTACAAAAGCTTACTGAAAAAAACCCACATGGCTCCCCAGCTGCCTCAATGGATAGCAGAGCCCTGCATCTGCTCCCCCGCACAGAGAGCAGCTCCTGCACCCATAAGGGAAGAGAGCAACATCCCTCCCGGAGCACCGTACTTCTTCCCAGCCCTTCCCGGCTCCGGGAGACAATTAGTCTTCCCATCAGCACTCAGGGACAGCGCACATGTTCGGCTACAGTGGGATTAGGAAGGGAAATCAAAACATTCACCTGAACACGAGTCAGCCTCGCACCTCTGGGGAGAACAACGACCAAATATGTGCAGTCAAATACCTCTGCAATCTCTCTTCTTTTTTTTTGGTATGTGTGCAAAACATTAGAAAGCCATTTTCAGGCAGCACACCTTGACAGTCCTGAAAATTTAATTAAAAGTAAATCCAATATTATAATAATTCTCCTGATTTTTTACTACTGCTTTATAGTTCCAATACAATGACTCTAAGTGAGGGAGAGTAGAGCGCATTATCGGTTCAGCTCTGCAGAGGACCCAGCTCTGAAACTGCTGAGAAACACAGATCATGCTGCCAGTCGCTCCTTTTAAGTTGAAACAGTTTTTGTCATTTCCAAGAAAACTGAAAAGACTTTCATGTGCAATTAACCAGTTGGATTGCTCAAATTCACATTAATTACCCTCCTTATTATTCACCACCTTCTTATTTGTCTACACTACTCTTTTTAGCATGAGTATACCATATATTTTCCTTTTGATTTTAAGTCCCCTTCAGCTCTATAGATCATAAATTTCTGACTCTTGAACAGCATAATGTTATTATTTTGTCTTTTTCTCTACCACTGCATAGCTTATCTCTAAAGCTTGTGGTCGTCATTGATTTATAGTTGCCTACCAATTATTATATTGATAATTAGGGACAATTTACTGACATACATTAGCAAGAGGACAGCAAAACAGTTGTCTGTTTCAATAACTTATTGAAAATATATCTGAAGAGTATCAGAAAATATCTGATCCATATTCTGTAGTATTGATTGTCAAATGCTGTTTTCTCTTACATCCAAAAAACTTCAATAAATCGTATATTCCATCATTGTCTCTTGAAAAGCCATTTGAAATTTCATTTTATGAGGATTTAAAACATCTATATTTTTCTCGGTTTATATTACTTCATAACACAGTGTGCCGTCCTAGTGCTGACATACAGTATTTTAATTAATTTCATTTTTTTAAGAGAATTTGGGCAGTTGCTCTTTGTTACCACTTCTGCAATTTGTGCTACGATTAAACGGCTTAACACCGATATATGCACCAGTATCACTGGCAAGCCATGAAAAGCCAACAAGAAAAACAAGTTCTGATATACAAACAGCAATACCAAGAATTAAATTTTAATAGTCCCACTCCCAAAGAGTTTACAAAAATGTTTTTAGATTCACAGGATATATCAAAACCTAGTTTTTAACAAATTAACATTTCTTCAAAAAGCAAATTCTAACTTCTTAGTTGCAACAACAACTTGAGTCGTCGTTCACCCAAAATGTTATAGGTACTTGTCATGATATATGTTCCACAGACAGAGAAAAATGAGCCTGAAGAAATGAGGGAAGCGCCTCCAGTCACTTAAGTTAGTGGCCTAGTCAGGAATAAGATCTATAGTCTATGAATTTATTTCCTGACAGTAGACACTAAATTACACCCCTGCATGCAGCAACACTTCATAAATGCGATAGTTTGGATCCCACTTCATATTTAATATAGAACTTTAAACTTTATTAAGCAGCCTGAACAAAATTTGCAATCCAGCAAAGACTGCACAATTTCATAGATAGAAAATAGAGTAATTTTCATTCCTGCTATTTCATACTAAATGAAATGTCTTGCCTTTTCTAGATATAAATAATTTCCTATTTGCATTATAATTAAACTATGCGACACTTTCTGTGAATACTGAAAGAACTTTAGGGTGCAGCATTTTGGCCCTTTAATCTTTTGAGAAGCAAAGAGATGGAAGCAAGGTGGCCAGAGAAAGAAAACAGAAGAAAATGAGAACAAATGGTGAAGTTACAGAAAGTATGTGTGAAATTATAGTAAGAGTTCAGATCAGCCCCAAACAGCCTATCATTACAAAGATATATTTCCATGTATTAGTACTTCTAATAAAGAAGAAATTTCTACTCTGAAACGAGCCTAATCGTGAAACCTTGTTTAAAGACTGCTCCACGCTTCACTCCTTCAGCTCGAACAGCGGCAAGCTAATCTATCTACAAAGAAAGGAAGATGCTTCGAAATAACAAGGAACATCCTTGCGCTCCTTCCCCAGCCCACTGGGATTTTGCCAACTTTAAAAAAAAAGAGCAAAAATGAAGGCACTGCAGTGCTCAAGTCTTACTGCTGGCTGTGCCACTGATCTGCTGGGTAATCATGGGCAGATGAAGTTATTTGCATTTATATCCCCAAAGACTATTTGGGGATGGGGAGAGGCAGAGCCAGAGTGCAAATAGGAGCATCGTTCTCAATCTTCAGGCAGTGCATGAGGCACAGGGAGATATGAGCAGAGAGAGAAAGACAGACGTGTAACCATGCCTGGGTTAAGCAGTTATTGCTACTGGAGGCCAGCAGAGTCACCTAACCGCTCTCCTAGGAAACTATGTCTATGTTTATTACCCTGGGCAAATCAGTCTTTATTGGTTTCTGCAGTGTGGAACACCACCACCTGGAGACCTTACAAGGGACCCTCCTGCAGACACTTCCCTGGGAGGAGAGAGAGGTGTGTAACGCCTCAAGCATAGAGAGTCATCCTAAATCAAAAATTTGACGTTAAAAATATCATAGGATACTCTGCAAGCCATGTACACCCACAACAGAGACGCGCTGCCTAATGTCTCTGTCCAAAAGCAGCAGCTACTGTTGGGTCACGGGTGTGTTTTGCCAAGAACCCAACTTCAGAGCCATATTCTTGGAGCGCTCTGGGCTAGTGTGTGGGGTCTCAATAAAGCTTATTTTGGGGTTTTAATTACAATGCCTTTGGCATGAAGTGCAGGGCTGGGCATCCCTGAGAAGATAGTTCTACTTCTGTATGTATCCGATTTATCCAACAGCCTCTAGGACATTTTACCTGTGAAAACAGGAGCGTTCATAGACATCTAATTACAGAATTTAATGAAGGACCGCACGGTAGGACATCTAACTTTACTTTGTCTCAGCCTCTTTACAAGTGACTAAATTGCCTTGGAGATCTAGGCTTTTCCAACTATGCCATCTCAGTATACTCACCAATAAAAATGAAATAACTGTATCCTTAAAGTTCCTGGAAGTCTATTGACAAATAAAAAGAGAACTGGAGAAGTTAATTTCTTCAAACATTTGCCTTGGAGCTCATCTCATATTTTGAGCAGAGACACAAAAAAGGGGGCACAACTTTGGTCGGTATGACTGGTACAACTTTGGAAAGCACTGCCAATGCAAGGGGATACTGGAATTTCATTCTGAAAGAAAGGAAAGGCCATGAGGACTTGCCCGATAGCAATGGAATGAAAAGTAATGATATTAAGTGCTTTGTAATTCTGCTTGAGAGCCTAGTAATAAGCATTTCTGCTAAAGGATGGGAAATTATCAGTGAGAAATGACTGGGGAGGATAAAGACCATATTAATCAATCAGAAGATCATAGGGATAAGGAGGCTTAGCTTTGTTGAAAAAGGCAAAAGCTATCTAGAATTTATCAACAGAAGCATTTGTAACAGAAACACAAAAGTATTAATGCCATAAAACAAGGCATAATGACATCTTATCTCAATACAATTTTTTTCAACCCTGCTCAAAGAACAGAAAAAACAAAACCAACAAACAGAGCCACTAGGGGACACAGGTGAATTAATAATCTTCTATAAAATGTAGTGTTTCTCGCTTATTTCACCTAGCAAATTCAAAGCCAAAAGGAGATATTATTCCTTTGTGTAAGCTCATTAGGGGCAAATAATAAAAAGATAGTTTTTCATTTAAGACAAAGAATGACACATGGCAGAACACCAATGCAAGTATTAACTGTCACAGATAAGTCTAGGCCGGAAATCAGTGGAAGGTTCCTAGGCATGGGATCAGCAACATCTGGAATATCTTGGCTGGCTGAGTAGCAAGATAGTTTGTTGTTTTTTTTTTCTTTTTAAAGAAACAGTTGATTTTAGGATAGGTCTGACAAATCCAGAGAGACCATTATGTGACAGTCACCCGTGGTAAATGGGAACTAAGTTAGATCACCTGAAAGCCCCTTGTGCTGTATAAACTGCTAGGGACTTTATTATTTTGTTAATAATTGTTAATATATGATAAAAATCTAAAGAAGACAGTACTGTTTATTCTTTAAAATACCAGATACTACACGGTAAACGCTGTGGTGCACTTTCCCTTCTCTGTGTAAACAGAACTTGCTCAAGTTCCATTATAATTTTGTTCTGTTAGCTATCAAGAACTAGCCATCGCACACTAAGAACACTTGTTTATTCCTAGACTAGCCTTACGGCACTTTGAATACAAAACATGGATTTCTTTGAGACAGGAAAAGACAGGAAGGACTGGGGGAAGAAAAGCTACTGAGCTTTCAATATATAATTTTCAAAAATGTTACATTTGCAACACTTCCTACAATGTCCCTGGGAATCACCCAGGTCTATCTGTATATAAACCACATAGCTTGCAAGTAACTATCATCTTCACATAAGGCCCAATAGATCGTAAGAGCTAATTTAAAAACATTACAATTTCTTGTTCAAATGTGCAATTAAGAAGAGAAATGAAGATTGAGATTAGCAATGGCAGAAGATCTCTAAACTTTATATTACACAATTAACATTTTAAGTAGAGCGGGTCAAAATAACTAGGCTTTTTACTTGCTTGCAACACTGGAAAGTGAAACAATCATGCTTCAGGTCAAATAATGCTTCATTTATTTTTTAGCATTATTTTAATGTTTTCAAGGGTTTGTAAAAGCCATTTCACATTTCAAATTGGAAACATTTACAGGGTTTTTCAATGCTGCTCATAGGATTACAAACAAATAAAAAATACGTCAGACCTTTACACCTGGAATAGCCATACATGAAATCTTGGTGTGTTGTTAATTAAGCTCTATACAAGTGCAGAGAGAATAAAAATAATGCTGCTGGAAGACCTCAACAGTTCATTTAGCCAAACACTGGTCCTCCTGACTATTAAAATAAATGGAAGTTAAAGGCTTAGGGTTGCAAATTATCATCTTGCAATGCTCATTAAGAGTACTGCTAAGCAGCAATGTCATAGAGACCTGTCCTGATTTACTTAGCAGAAAATGCATAAATAATGCAGTCCAATTTTCAGGAAATTAATAGACATGACACAGAGGTGAGTCACTGTGCTCAGGCCATTCTACCTTGAACATTGCTGCTGGCCCAAACCCTCTTCCTGGATTATCCTTGCAAGGGAAACGGCACAGCAGAGCAAGACCTGGAGCATATCACGACCTGAACATCACGCCAAACCAAAAATCAAATCAAAGCCATCACCATCTTTGAAGGAATGAAACACACACACTGTGTATCCTTCCCTTCTGCTCAGCACTCCTGAGAGGGTCTTAGCTGCAGTAGTATGTTCACCAAAGAGCAGACAATGAGCTTAATGGCAGATATGGACCAACTGAAGATCCAGAGGAGAGGATAACAAGGATAATGAGAGGTCTAGAAAACAAGAGTTCAAGGAAATACTGGGGGAAAAGATGATGAAGATAACATACAGATGAATATAATTTGGAGATATGAAAATAGGTCTTAATTCTGAAGAGGACTAAAGTAGTATGCTTAAATTATAACAAAATAGATTTAAGAGACTAAGAAAATAACAGTGGAGCTAGAGAAGCACATGAACAGGCTATCAAGGGCAGCTGTGCAATCTCCACCCATGAAGCTTTTTAAGAACACATTAGATAGATGTGTGAAGAAAAGCTGCAGCTCATCCTGCCACAGGTCAAAAAGACCTAAAGTCCCTTCCACAATTATTTTCTGAGCTTAATTTTGTCTTTTGACTGGCATACTTGGCCCTAAGTCATTCTCTTAAGTTCTTCTTAGCCCGTTACTGGCTTCAGTGAGCTCAATACCAGGGAGCGAGAAAATATTCATTTCCTTATGCCACTTCCGTTACTTCAGAGTTCTGCTAAATGCAGCTAACTGGGGAGGAAGAATAAGAGGCAATACAGATTCCTGAATTCAGATCTTGGCATCAAAGAAAAGAAGGAGCCAAATGTCCCAGATATCGTGTTTAAAATTCTTCCTGGCCCGTTAAGGGATATATTTATACATTTTACTATGAACTCAAGCACAGTTTGCTATTTCTGAAAGCCCTCCTAGTCCTCTTCCTCCTGCAGCCTTCCCCCAATAGCAAGAACTCAGCAGCTTGCTTTTGGTACTAGCCCATCAAATCCAACTTGGTAGGATTCTTTTCTATTTCAGCTTTTTACCTTGGTTTTCTTATAGCATCTCACAGACGACAAAGCGTCTGGGATTTTACAGAAGAATGTTCCCATTAAAGAGTTTTACCTCAGAGAACCGGAGTTTGCCAGCTCCCTAGAACCAGGATCTAACAACCTCCTGAGCAGAGGATGACATTTCGGTTCAGCCAGGTTCACAGATGAAGTATTACACATCGTGTCAAGGAGAAACACCAATAGAAGGATAAAAAAAAAAATTTACTCCACTATAATTCATTACTGCCAACTAACTCAACAAAAGTTACAGTAGTATAAAACTAGTTTAAGTCAGAATAAAATCAAATTCTTTTCCTCAAAGGCAGCAAGATATTTGATCATATT
>VZTV01051618.1:0-15977 GCA_013400875.1 Anhinga rufa
AGCAGCGCATCGCCGCCCGCCGCCGCCGCATCGCCGCCCGCCTCGATGCCAGGCGCCGGTGAGAACCGGGGCGGGGTGGGGGGCCGGTCCCGCTGAATCCGGGCCGGGTCCAGGCCTCTCGCTGCCCCAAACCGGCCCCAAGTCCTGCACCTTCTCCCCAGACCCCGTGCCTGGTCACAGATGAGCTCCTCTTCCCCAGACTGGCGCTGGGGTTGATGCCCCCCGGCCCCAAACCGATGCCAGTTCCAAATCCCTCGCCGCGAACCCGCACCCAGTCCTGAGCCCCCACCCAGGACCAGCACAGGCTGGGAGACCGTCCCCAGGGCTCAAAACATCCCCCGCCCCGCACCAGCACTGGGGCCAGGACCCCTCCCAGCAGCTGGTGGGGGGCAGGGACCTGGTGTGCCCTTGCCAGCCCTCACGGGACCCAGGGCCTCTCCCCAAAAGCGGCCTTGGGGCAGGGACCACCCTGAATCCTGAACCACCAGAGACATTCCCCGCTCCCTGCCAAATGGCAGCAGGCCAGGGAGCGTCCCCCCGCAATCCCAGCTCAGCCCAAAGGCAAGGACGTCCCCATCCTGTCCCCAGCCCAGCACTGGGGCAGCGATACCCCCGCTTCCCCAAGATACTGCCCTGCCATGGACCCTCTGCCCCCCTGGACAAAATCGGCACCACACCAGGGGCCTCCTGGATCAGGCCGGTGCCATTCCCAAAACTGGGACTCACCAGCAATGGGGCACACCTTTCCCCAAAGCAGGGCTGAACTGGGGTCCTCTCCCAAGCCTTAGAGGCCCCTCCAGGCTGGCTGGGGTCAGACCCTGAAGTGGCACTACCCTGCCACCCTCTGCTGACCTGGGGCTGGGTCAGGGTCCCGACTTCCCCCAGCCTGGGGAAAACTGGCAGTAGCCACCGTCTCCTCGCCAAACCGAGGGTAAACCACAACAAGGTGCCTGTGGATCCTGTTACCAAACCATGGGACCAAACCGTATCTAGGTCAGTGACACCCACCGCCACCCAGACAGGCTTTTTTTTTCTCCTTCCTGTTCCCAGAGCCTTCCCTTTAGGTTAGACTGATCCCAAGGATCAGCCAACCCTGAAATGGCTCCAGGCAGAAGCTGGCTGTCTTCATGACTGAGCAAGGGTCCCCCATAGCCACCTAAGAGCTGCCCCCTGGCAGCCTCCACCCCCTGCCCTGCTCCCCATGGTAAGCAAACGGGGGCTGAGCCCCCCAGCCCTGTTTTGCAGGGGTAACAAGCCCCGGGCTGCCCTCCCAGCTTCAGAAATGGAAGCCTGGACCCTGTTCTCTCTTGGGGACGCTGTCCAACCCTTTCCTGCCTCTTTTCTGCATCTGTGGGGACCTCTTGGCTTGGGACTAAACCTGCTGAGGGGAAGGGAGAGTGAAGTGTGCTGTGCTGAACTGTGCAGTCTGGGCTGAGATCCCAGATCCAAGGCCATCTCCGAGCATTAGAAAGATGGTGTGGTGCAAAATGTTTTGTCTTTTCCCCTTTTCTGCCCAGGGAGGCCCTTGGAGAAGATGCAGAGCTGAAGGTGGCTGAGGAAGAGGAAGAGCAGAGAAGGAGCCATAAGGAGATTGAGGAGAACGGGCAGGTGCGGCAGTAGGACAGGAAGGTCCTCTCGGGTCCCTGACCTCTAGACATTTGGCTTTAGCCTCCTTTTAGCTTTGTGCAGTGCTTAGTGTCACACAACAGCATTTATGTGAGAAGAAGCAGGGACAGAAACTTCTCAGGACTGGGTGGGGGGTGATTCTTGGGTTGGATCCTGGGGATATGATTTCCCTCTGACAAACAGCCTGCGGATTGGAAGGATCTGGGCCTGACACCGTGCATCCAAACCCCAGCCCAAACCCCTAGCCCCATCCGCACACACAGGGGAAACAAAACAAGAAGGTGCTCTGAGCACATTTCTCGTGGTGCTGGTGGCCTGCAGGGCTTTCCAGGAGAGAGAGGACCCATGGGTGCATTGCGGTCCTTGTAGTACTCATCAAACTCTGCCATAGCATGGGAAGACGGGGCTTTTGGGTGCACATAAGCACCTCAGCATGGGATAGGAGGCAGGCCCTGGACAGGCATAGTGAGAATTGCTCCAGTATCCCTTCCTCCCGAGCTCAGGTCTCTGGGTGTGAGATGTGTACCACCTACTTCACAGAGGCTGGCCAAGCTGCTCTTTGATGGCATGCAGATGGTGACAAATATCCAGGTGGCCGCTGACTTAAGGGAAACGCAGAGGAGGGCAGAGGAGGCAGAGCTGAAGCTGCAGAGGTAAGAGACTGCACGGTGGGTCTGCGCTGCTGGGAAGGAACAATGCTCGATGGTGGTGCAGCTTTTGGAGGACATCCTAAGCCTAGTCATCCACACTGAATTTATGCTAAAAAGGAAAATTTAGGCACACAAAGAGCCTCCAGCTCCCACCTGCCACAGCTGGATCTTTACAGAGCTCTGCAGGTCAAAGCTGGTGGCGTCCCCAGGTGGCACTGCCGTACTATGGGCTGTCTAGTTACCGATCTCCTCCAGACCTATCACATCTCCAGCTCCAGAGTGTGAGAAACGCAGCTGGTTCTCAGCTTTTCACCAGGAGTCTGTACCACGTATTACTTGTGGCCTCATTGCTTGAGAAACACAGGCACAGCTGCCCTTGCTTCTGGCCTACCAGGTAGCTCTCCTGAGCTTGGAGGTGACACTGTGGTGGAGGACGTGCCACCCTGTGCTAAGAGGTGGCTCAGTAAACAGCCTATTTCCAGGGGTTGCCCTCCACTCAGGGAGATAGGGGTAGTTATTAGCTACACCATGGGAATGCGCTGGGACAGCCCCATCAGGCTGTGCGTGAGGAGTGGGAAGAATGTGAGGCTGTGCTAATTTAAGAATTGGATATTAAGGTCTTTGCAGTGAGAGTGGTCAGACGCTGGGTCAGGGCCCCCTGAAGTTGTAGAGATCTTCCTCCTTGGATGTACTTAGCACGTGCCTGGACAAGGTCCTGCACAACCTGCTCTGACATTGAAGTTAATCCTCCTGTGACCGACCAGGAGCCGGTGATTTCCCAAAGCCCTTCCAGCCTCCATTATTCTCTGATCCTCCCTGTGTGCCTTCCTGGGCAAACCTGTCCTGCTTCACCAGAGGAGCTGGGCAGTCTCCAGGGGACTGACAGTTTTCAGTCCTGTCCCCAGGACTTGGAGGCCAGCTAGGAAACACTGAGTCCTTGCTCCTACTGCCTTTGGAGGGCACTGTAGGAACATTTTATGGCAGGCTGGCTGTAGCAAGACCCAGTGTCTCTTGCTCAGATGGTTTCCCAGTGGGAATCTCATTAAGGAACCAGGTGCTGTGTCCAGGAACTGCCCATAGAGCAGGTTTGGGGATGGCAGACAGTGGCCGCTGTTCAGCCTGAGCCAAGGGCCATCCCCAGAGCACGTTGGATGGTGCCTCTGTTTGGAAGAGGAAAGTTTTGTAATATGGACGTGGGCTGTCCAGTGCTGTTTGGCTTTAGCTGGAGTATGGTCTCTGGACAGTTTGACTCCCAAGTCTAGGCATAGCTGGAAGGCTGTTTGACACTGCTTGTCCCTCACCTCTCGCCCAGAGACAGCTCGCTTGGCAAGACTCCTTGCAAAGGTGACTGCTGCTTGAGCTGAGCTTTTTGGTCTTTTCTCCTCCGGGTAAGTGGTTTTTAGAGCACTGGGCAAGGGCAGAGCTGGGGAAATGCCCGTCTGAAGAGAAGGGCATGCAGGATGCCAGCTCTGCCCTCGTGTGATGCTCTAGCAAGCACTTGCAAGAAAGCTGCTGCTCCACTGATACCTTGATGCCACTTTGAATTCAAACTGGGTTATGCAGGAAAGTGCTCCTGTGTGTGTGGGCCACTGGGTCATGTCCAGAGCAGCTGAAGCATTTGCTGCCCTGCCCCAGCTCCCCATTTTCCTTGTGCTCCTTACTGTTTGCAGGGTGGAGAAGCTGGATAATGAGGCCAAATCTAGCGCTTGCAAGTTTGAGGAGATCACCTCCAAGTGGGCCTTGGCCAAGGAGATGACGATCCCGCAGGAGCTGTGGCAGCTGCTGAACCAGCAGCAGCAGCAGTGCGCGCTGCTTCTGGAGGAGAAGAACAAGCTCATCGGTGACCTGCAGCAGGTAGCGTGGGGACCAGGCAGGGACAACCAGGAAGCACGGGGAGTGAGGCTTAAGCTCTGGAGGATGCTGTTCTAAAGCAACAGTCATCCCTGTCTGGCTCTTCAGTCATCCCCTCTGGATCTTCAATTCATCAGTACAGCGCAGAGGTCCATGTAGTGTCAGTTAGTCCGGGTCAAAACTGCAGTGCCGGTGTCCCAATGCGGACGACGAGATCGGGTGCCCTGGCACTGTTCAGTGTACAAGGACAGACACACAGGACACTGGTAGCAGTAAGACAAACCGGCAGGTCCCGGATTGCACAGTAAAAATAAAAAAGGGCAAATGAGCAGAGAGAGGGGGAGTGTTTTTGTAGAGGGAAGAAAGCCTTCCCCGCAGCAGGTTCCCTGGCCCCGCAGAGAGGTGTGTCTGCGGGCATGTCACCTCCCACTCCATCTCACCTAGACCTTTTGGCAGTGATAATCTGTCTCTCCTCCCATCTTCCCTTCTAACTACCTCTTAACTTTGTGGCTCTTTGCTTTCATCACCTCTTCTCCTTTGGAAAAGGCAGCATCTGGGCCTTACCCTCTCAGTTAACCCCTTAGGTTTCCTGGGCAAATACTTCTCTCTGATTTCAGCATCTGCTCTCCTCCAGGAACTGAAAAACAAAGATGAGCAATACGTGCAGGCCATTAAGAAGCAGTCGGATGATATCTACCTGCTTTTGGAGAGAATGGAGGAACAGATCAGGATCATGCTGAAAACTTACCGTCACAAACTCCTACAGATTGAGGTAGCCAGTTCATACGGTGGAGGAAGAGTCCAATGAGAAAACCTGCAGCCACTTGATTCTCCATATCTATGGCAAAAATGCCTCAGGCTCATTGCACTGGCTGGGTTGACTGCTGTCCAGAGCAGCAGGGCTGATGTCTTGGTGAATGAGGCTGAAATCTGGCCAAGCAAAAGCACTGAATGGTGCTGAAGGCTGAGGGGCTGGTTTATAGGCGGCTATGAATGACTCTGTTTCAGTGCAGAGCAACTCAGTAGCCTGTGAAAGCTGTTGCTGCTAGATAGCTGATTATTCATCTCTCTAAAAGCCAGAAAGGACCTTTGTGGTTCTTCAGCCTTACCTTCTGCAGAGCACAAAGCCCCACCTCATGGATCAAACCTGCATTTGTTGCTGAGTGAGGGCATCTCCCCCGTTTAACGTCTTGTTAGGTGAAATCAGGTGGCTGGCTGACCAAGCTCCACTGCTAATCATCAAGCAGTGATTTCCAGTGAGCTCACAGAGCTTCCCTCCTCCCAGAGCATCCCTCCCAGCTCTGGGTGGCTGAGAGCCACAGTCCCCCTCGGGTCGCAGTGTGAGGTCTCTGCCAGCGGGGTCCTGGCGTGGAGAAGAGAGATCAGGCCAGTGTGTGTTCATCAGACAGTGGCACTGGTCTGCAGCCAGTCCTCTCCTGGAGGCTGCTGGCCTCGACTAGTGTAAGGTTGGTGCAAAGAAAGGTGCCAACGCGATGGTGAAGGGCTCTGTCTCATTCACAGAAAGCTTTTGAGCTTGAAAGGCGAGAGCTGCTGGACAACAACAGGAAGAAGTGGGAGGAAGCCATCCAAGCCCACAATGCACAGGAGGTAAGGTGCATGTGAAATTTAGAATCATAGAATCATTGAGGTTGGAAAAGACCCTTAAGATCATCGAGTCCAACCGTTAACCCAACACTGCCAGGTCCACCACTAAATCATGTCCCTAAATGCCACGTCTACACATCTTTTAAATACCTCCGGGGATGGTGACTCAACCACTTCCCTGGGCAGCCTGTTCCAGTGCTTGATAACCCTTTTGGTGAAGAAATGTTCCCAATATCCAATTTAAACCTCCCCTGGCGCAGCTCGAGGCCATTTCCTCTCGTCCTGTCGCTTGTTACTGGGAGAAGAGACCGACCCCCCTCCCCACAGCCTCCTCTCAGGCAGCTGCAGAGAGCGATGAGGGCTCCCCTCAGCCTCCTCTTCTCCAGGCTGAGCCCCCCCAGCTCCCTCAGCTGCCCCCCAGCACACTTGTGCTCCAGACCCTGCCCCAGCCCCGCTGCCCTTCTCTGGACACGCTCCAGCACCTCAATGTCTTTCTTGTAGTGAGGGCCCAAAGGCTGCCAGGATTCGAGTGCTGCTCTCCAGCACTGGGCTGCCTTGAAAGACACACGTGCACGAAGGCAGTTGGTTCCTCAGGAGTGTGGCGGGGGCAAAAGGGCAGTTTTTCAGCCTGCTCTGCAGGGGAATTATCCATGCATGACCTTGCTTTGGGTTAGCCAAAGGAGCCGTGATCGCGGGAGGAAGCTGTCACCATTGATGGATGACGTTCTCCCTTTGCCCGTAGCTGGAGTACCTGCATGCCCGTGTGAGGAAGGTGGAGGACTTTGAGAAACAGCTGAATCAGTTGCGGGTGGAGGATGAGGAGGAGTATAACAGCATGAAGATCCAGCTGGAGAACGATGTGCAGGTACAGAAAAGGCTGATGTATGTGGGGAGGCGTTGGACCAGATCCCCCTGGGCTTTTCTGTGTGTAGCTGGCTCTGTGGGGCAGCAAGATGGTATGAAAGCTGCGACTGGTATCTGGTCATCTCAGCTCTTCAGCGTGGGCAGCCCAGCCCCGTGTCAGCAGGGTGATGGAACTGTTGTTCTCTCCTCTCTATGGGTCTTACACCACAGCCCTTGGCTCTCGGAGGTCTGTAGCACATGAACTGTCCCTCTAGGACGTATGAAGCACCTGGGAAGGTTGAGGGGTTTGCTACTTCTAGCATCATGATTGGTAGGATGATCAAACAGTGCGAGCGTCCTGACACCAGATCATTTCAGATCAACCTAACTTCTTCCTTTGTCGGGGTCCTTGTCCTAGGAGCTGTGAGCTTTTTCCTCTGACACTAGCCATAGACCCATGATTTCTCTACTGCCCATGAAGTCCACTTGGTCTGAGAGCTATCATGAGTTTGCCCTTCCTCAGGAAGGAGGGCGTGCAGTGTAAGAGCACAGCCCTGGCACACTGCTGGCTGAACAAGCACCAGGGGCTCTCCAGATCCAAGCCTCATAGCCGTGGCTTCCCCGAGATACAGATAGCTTTTAATCCACTACGTGCTCTGTGAGCAGCGGTGTCAACAAAGCAGTGCATCTGTGACTCTCTGCAGTCCTGCTGGTCCCCTGGACGGCAGCCCTGGCGTTGGTCCTAAGGCTGTCAGGTGTGGCTTTGCCCAGTATTGTTCAACCTCCTCTGCTCAGCAGAGAGCCCTGCCACCACTGACACCTTCCCTGCTAGTTGTCATGCGTTGCTTCCCAGCGTGCGCAGTAGAAATGGATCACGTTGCATTTGGACTTTAGAAAGGCTCCTTGTTTGTCCCATGGGATGTTGTCCTAGGAAGCCCAGGGAAATACGAGCTAGGGCTGATATCTACAAGGTTTTGCACAACTTCAGGTTGAAATATTACTGTTGCAAGGTCCCTGTCAGCCTGAAAGGGCATGTCCAGGGAGGGCAGTCCTAACTTTAACCTTTCTTCACCTTCATATTGATAACCTGGAAGGTAATGCGGAGTGTGTAACGTTCGTAGATGGCTCTGAGCCATTTGGGGAGGGAGGCAGCAGCATGCTGGAGATCAAGGTTCACAGACAACTATGTGGGGCTGTTGTAAAAATGCACCTGCTGCCTTTAGCTGTTGTTGTGGGAAGGTTTATATAAAAGGCAGGGGAGGTAATTATTCTTCTCTATATCTACGCGTCCTTGTCCAGGTTTGGCAACACGCTTGGGAACACATGTGATAGGTTGACGCCTGGTGCCCACCAAAGCCGCTCCATCACTCCCCTCCTCAGGAGGGCAAGGGGAGAGAAAATATAATGAAAGGCTCGTGGGTCGAGATAAGGACAGGGAGATCACTCAGCAGTTGCTGTCACGGGCAGAGCAGAGCCAACTTGGGGAAATCAGTTTAATGAATTAACAATCAAATCAGAGTAAGGTATTGAGAAAACAAAAACTAAATCTTAAAACACCTGCCCCCCACCCCTCCCTTCTTACTCTCCCCTCGCCAGCAGCGCAGAGGGATGGGGAATGGGGGTTGGGGTCAGCTCATCACACCTTGTCTCTGCTCCTTCCTCCTCGGGGGGGGACTCCTCACACTCCTCCCCTGCTCCGGCATGGGCTTCCCACGGGGTCACAGCCTCCTCCAGGCACCCACCCGCTGTGGCGTGGGGTCCCCACGGGCTGCAGGTGGATATCTGCTCCACTGTAACCTCCCTGGGCTGCAGGGGCACAGCCTGCCTCACCATGGGCTTCACCAGGGGCTGCAGGGGAATCTCTGCTCCGGCGCCTGGAGCACCTCCTCCCCTCCTCCTTCCCTGACCCTGGTGTCTGCAGGGCTGTTTCTCTCCCATATTCTCACTCCTCTCTCCGGCTGCAATTGCGCAGAGGTTATTTTCCCCCTTCTTAAATCTGTTACCCCAGAGGCGCTGCCACCATCGCTGATGGGCTCGGCCTTGGCCAGCGGCGGGTCTGTCGGTCTTGGAGCCGGCTGGCCTTGGCTCTGTTGGACATGGGGGAAGCTTCTAGTAGCTCCTCACAGAATACACCACCGTAGTCCCGCTGCTACCCAAACCTTGCCATGCAAACCCAGTACACAGACCAAGTAGAAAAATGATCCCTAAGAAAAGGTTGAAAGTCTGGGGCTGCTGTCCTGGTTTCAGCTGGGATAGCTGAGTTATCAGTTATTCAGCTGGGTTTCTGCTTAGACCAGAGAAGAGATTTCTGTAGGGAGGTGATGAGTCTCCAAATATGCACAATTCTCTGTGATGGAGGAGGAGAATGACTTCCTCTCTGTGTCCACTGTAGATGCAAGACAAAAATTATGAGGTTGTGTTTTGGTAGGCAAGATTGAAATTGGTATTCAGATTTAGGGCTGAAATTTCAAGCTAGGAAAACCTAGAAATGGCAAGGACTTGCTTGATGGTTAGCTAGAGTGACTGTGCCCTGGGTTTGCTGCTCTTTGATGCAGGGTTTTAGGAACAGCTTAAATCAACTTCTGCTGGGGCTGATCTGGTGAAGTTGTTCCCACTGTGGGGCAGAGGGATGAAGCAGATGTCCTCCTGGTTCCCTTTAGCCCTGCAGTTGTGTAACTCTTCATAGCACGGACTTCACCCTTCCAGTTCAGGGAGAATAAGAAAAGAGAAGTTGGAAACACCTATTTTCCTGATGAACCTGTGATATCATTGTCCTGAGGTATCTCTGAAACAGGAGCTTAGCCAAGACCTAAAGATGAAGTCTGTGGTTTGGGGGTTATTGAGTACTCCCCGGTTTCACTAGATGGGAATCAGCATTTTAAATACGGGGTTTCCTCCATCTGCTTTCCTCCATCTGCTCTAAGGAGAAGGTCCCTTGGCCCTGCTGGGATTTACCTCCATCTTTCCTTCAGTCAAGCTTTGATCCTAGCCAGGTGGGACTGCTTCTGGGTGGCTTCCCAGGTTGTTTGTACACTCCCTGTTGTACGTAGGGCTAGCCGGGAGGGCTCTGAGCCAGCTGACCCGGGTACCAGTGTGTCCCCTGCTTCTAGCCTACAGCTTGGGATTCTTTACCCATCCCCAGAGATCCCCCTGGGCCGAGAGCAAGCCTGAGCCCCTGATGGAGGTCCCGTGGGGTCTCTCTGCTGTGCAGATTGCTGAGCACAACCAAGCCTGTAGCTGATGCTGTAATCTGGGGCCTTGCAGCAGCTTAATCCCAATCACTTCCTATCGTGGAAGAAATCTTTATAGGCCTCCCCAGTAAAGCACTGTATTATGAGATTTTTCAGTTATCAGATTTCTGCTTCCCCTTGCACATGGAAGACACTCATATACTAATGAATTAAACCATGCCAGGCCCAGACACTGCCTCTCGCCCATCCAAGCAGTCACACTGCCAGCCCCTGGTGTTTCCAAGCCACCGCGTCCCCCTGAGCTCGTGTCCAAATGAGCTGTAGGGCTGGCAGAGAGCAGCGACCATCAGTAGGGTGTGATGCCTCCCAGTCCAGAGCAGCAGCCCCAGGAGACTGGGGCAATCAGCCCAGGAACCAGCTCTTCCTCTCCATCAGCCATCGAGCAACAGGGTGCTGGGAAGCTGAGAGCGATGTCTTCATTGCAGATGTCTCCTCCTTTGCAGCTGTGGAGCAAAAGGGAGAACTCAGTGCCTCTCCCCTGTCCCCCAGGCTATGCAGCGAGATGCTGCTATCACAAATGCTTCAGTTATTTGTTTTGTTCTGGTTTCCTTAAGACCCGGAGTTTGTGCGGTCACCCCTTCTGTGTGTCCCTCCAGCTCTCCAAGTAACTTCTGAGTCTCTTGGTTAATTCAGAGACATGCAATTCTTAAAAGCGATGTGAAAATCAGCAGGCAGGTTGAGGAGAGAGCCCCAGATTAGTGCCCCACGGAGTGAAGTTGGGTACAACTTCAGTCCGTTCTCCTTTCCCTAGACATGGCTCTGTAGCATGTCCTTACGGACAGCCAGCATCTCCATCACTCACCCGTGAGTGATGCCATGTGGCCAGGCATTAGCTGGGGAAATGTGCAGGGGAAATGGGGTTTAGAGCTGCGGAATCAATAGGATCCAGGCTTCAATGTGGCCTTTGCTCATGGCACGGCTTGTTTTTGTGTTTTCTGAAATGCCAGAACCTGGAGAGGCAGCTCCAGCAGATGAAAGCCGTCTATCAGCTGAACCAGGAGAAGCTGGAGTACAACCTTCAGGTGCTTAAGAAGCAGGACGAGGAGAACACTATCATCAGATCCCAACAGAAGAGGAAACTCAACCGGTAAAAATCCATCCCTGGGAGATGTGCTCTGCCTTACCTGCCATCACCTTCCATATACCATTTCTTGTGGAGCCCAGGACCTAGCACAGGCCCACAAGTTCTGTCCCAACTCATCCCTGGGCAGGGGTTAGCTCGAGGCAGGACCATCCCCAGAGCACTGGGAATAGGCTGGCCGTGGCCAACCTGTGCCAGCTGCATCAGGGTCAGTCAGGCCTTGGCACCGAGTAGTCACTAGTAGATAAGCAGCCCCAAGTCCCAAAGCCTTCGTACAAGCTGGGTATGCCCGAGGGTGCCTCTTCGGGAATGCCCAGCTTTGCTGTCCCTCCCCAGGCTCCACAGCTTGCTCAATAACCTGAGAACAAAACTGGCCAAACAAGAGAAGCAGTTCAAAGAGGAGAACCAGAGCCTGGCAGCCGACTGCGAGCGCATCACAGGGCAGTGCAAGGAGGTGCAGAGGAGGATGAGGTGGGGTGTGCGCGGACATCCGCCCATGATGAGGCCTCGGAGCACCTGAGCGAGGTGTGGGGGGAGCTGACTGGTCATTTCGGGGCACGGAGCCTCCTTCCATGGGCCATCTCCCTTCTGCACAGGCACTTTGCTCTCAGCGACGCCGAGAAGTTCACAGAGGTCTGGCTTATGAACGAGGAAGAAGCCAAAGGGCTGATGCGGAAAGCCCTCGATGCAAATCGCATCATTCACACCCAGCAGCTGGGGCTGCCTTGGGAAGAGCCTCATTACTGGTTCCTGGACAACGTTGGCCCCCTCGGGCATTACAAGGCAAAGAGGATGGCGACTGCGCTGGCTGAGGAGGTCCTGACAGGTGGGATGCACAGTGTCCTTGTGACCCTTGTGGCACTGGGAGACCCTCACCTTCCTCGTGACAGCCCTTTCTGTCACTCCTGTCCTTGCAAGGTGGGATCTTACAGGGCTGGCATGGCAAGGGCTGTCCCCAGCCCTGAGCTGGCTCATGCCAAGGCAGCTTGAGGATCTTTGCACTGCGCTTTGTCCAGTGCTCCCAGTTCCAGGCAAGCTGACCAAGAGCCAGCTTGTGTCCCAAGATCTTCAGGGTGCTTTCCATGTCGCAGGGAACAATTGTGTTTTCCCTGGTGACTCCTGCAGTGGTGTGACTGGGGAGCACAGTCAGCGCACAAAGGCTTTTGCTCGCCCTTCTTTCTCTGTGTTTCAGAGAGCAGCTCTGGGGGACAGGAGGAGGAAGAGAGAGAGAAGAAGGAAGAAGTGGGTAGTGGAGAAGGAGGAAAAGAAAACACAGCGAAGGTTGAGGACAGAGTCACACCTCTGCGAAATATCTCCAAGAAGACTGCCAAGAGGATCCTGGAGCTCGTGAGCGAGGAGTCGGTGTGTGACATGCCTTGATCAGGGGCTAGGTGTGCTGTCCCCTGGTTGCTCCAGCTTGTAGTGGATCTCTTCTGAGCTCCACATCTTGGGGTGAAGGCTTCTGCATGGCACTGCCTTGCTATGCCAAGCAGCCTGTTGTCAGAGAGCTGTCCCAGGGGCTGGGAGAGGATCTCCAGGTCTTTCCACTGTGTGCGGCACGCATATGTTGCTAATAAAAGGTATCGGCAGGCACATCCCCGTTGCCCAAATCCACAGCTCCCCAGGCCAGAATAAGCTCAGGCAAACCTGCTGCATCTGATGCCCCTGTCTCTGGGGACAGTCAGCAAGAGCTTCAGATCGCGAGGTCCTTTTGGCATCACCACGCTGATAACTCTGGCTTCCCTGTCTGCTGGGTGGCTATTCCAGAGCCTCCTGGCCCTGCCAGCCCCACACTGCCCAGCCGCTGCCCACCCTCCCTGCCCAGCCTGCCGCACAGGGTGGCGCGGCCGTGGCTGGGCACGGGCTGGCTCCTGGGCAGGGACGGAGACGCTCACTATTTCTCTGCACCTTCTTTTCTGCGTGTCTCCCAAGAGTTTCCTCATCGAGAGCAAGCTGCTGAAGCCCCTGCACGCCTTGGGGAGGCACGAGCGCACCCTCATGAAGCTCGACTCCATCTTTGCGGTGAGTTGTGCCATCAGGAGCTGCAGGGAAGGCTGGAGGTCACCAGGGAAGGCTCTCTGTCCCGTGTCCATGTGGCGTTGGGCTGAGCTTCCCCAGGGCGGTTTAGCTGAGCTGCTGGGGGGACTCTGGGGCAGCAGGGGAGAGGAGCACTGCGAGAGGGTGTGAAGCACTGTGGCCAGACGCTTCTCAGCTCAAGGCCATCCTGCTGATGAATTAAACATCTCCAGGGCTCCTCCAGCCTGTTCTCAGTCTCTCCCATCCGCAAATGCCCCTGGCTGTCCCACACTAACCACTTCTTACCACCCACTCCTGCCTTGGGTGGCATTGCCAGAGGGGCACCCTCTGCTCCCGGGAAATGCTCTTTGTTTCACTCCCCCTCCCGTGATGCCTCTGAGGGACACTAACCTGGTTCCTCTGCTCCCCAGGCCCTCGAGATCGACAGTGAGGATGACCTGTACCAGCTGGTGGATTTTTTCCTGAAGTACAAAGTCCAGGAGGTGGCTGTCAGCCAGGTGGGACCACCAGGGACAGCAGTGGGGAGAGCCCAGCAGAGCCAGGGGTCCAGGAAAGGGGGAGCAGAACGTCTCCTGACCACCCAGGGAAGGCAGAGAGGGGGACCAGTGTGTTGACCCTGAAATGTTTCCCTGTGACTGGACAAGGAAGGTGAACGTGCCAGGGCTGAGGGGTTGTAATCCTCTTCTGCCGTGGCCGAACAGGGTCCCTTGTACACGAATTTTTGCCTGAGCTCCCTAAATTTGCCAAGGGACAAGGCTGCGGGCAGCTCCCAGGGACAAGGTGGAGGAGGCGGTGGAAGGCACAGTGCCCAGCTTGCTGGCTTTCCTTCCAGAGCCAGAGCAGCCCAGGTGGAGAAGATGTCACGGATCTGGCTGAGGACAGAGAGGACGGTGGATCCGGTGCCCAGAGGGACGAGCTCAAATCCCCTCGGAGCTCGCTGGGCTCCCTTCCATCTGTGTACATCCACGCCGATGATGTCCTAACGATCCTGAAAGCGTTTGTGCGGGATTTTGACAAGCTGAGGTAGGACTAGGGGCTGTTGTGACTGGGAGGGAGCTGGACTGGGGCACAGCGGGGCTATGGGGGTGTGCAGGCAGGGCTGGGGGTGACTGTATCGCTCTGGCTGGAGCAAGAGCTTCCCCTGCAAGATCACAGGGGTGGGGAGGGTCCCAGCAGGGCAGGGGGGTACAGGCAGTGCCTGGGTGAGGGGTGGCTGGGGACAACAAGGCAGGAGATGACCAGCAGCCCGGGGAGGCAAGCAAAGCCATGGGGCAGGTAGGCCCCAGCCGTGGGGTCGTGCTCATTCGGGTGACGATGGTGATGGCGCTTGGTGCAGCTGAGGGGGACGGGGCTGTTCCTCACCCGTGACGAGCTGAGCCCCAGGGATTTGTTCTCTGTCCCCCAGGGAGAAGGATGGGTCAGCGAAGGAGGCGCTACAGGTACGGGACAGCTCCAAGGATGGGGAGTACTGGGAAGCCCTGGCACACGTTATCCCCGAGCCGACGTTGAAGCTGTGGGATGCGCTGGCGGTGGCGCTGGAGGAATATTAGTGAGTGGCTGGCAGTGCTGTTGGGGACAAGGGCAGGTTGGTGGCTTGGCTGGGGGAACCGCAGCGGGGCTGGCATCGACCGGCCACATCAACCCTCTGCCCTCCTTGCCCAGCGAGGTCCTCACGCGCAGGGCCAGCCTCCTCGCCGAAGCAGCCGTCCTGCAGCAGCAGAACTCGGAGCTGTACCTGCTGCTGGAGGAGTACATCGGCGTGAGTACATCGGGGTGAGTGCGGCGTCCTCCTCCCTTGCAGCCTGGGAACACCCCGCCACGTGTGCCGGTCGCAGGCACGGGGGCCGCTGCCCGGAGCCCACTGGTGTCAGCCTCTGGGTGCTTCTCCCCGCAGGTGAAAGGCAAGCTGCCATCCCCTCCCGCGCGGTGGACGGACCCATCCTGCCCCAGGGCAGCGCAGTGAGTGCCCAGGGCCAGGGCACAGCTTTTCTGTGCCCCGAGCCAAAGCTGTGTCTGGCACGGACTAATAAATCCTTCCCAAACCTGGGCCGTGAGCGTGCGTGTGGCCTGCGTGGAGTGCCCCTCTCGCCTCTGAAGATGCCGGGGAGCCGCAGCCGAGCATCCCCCCCCAATCCAGGGGACTCACAGCGCTGCGGGAAAGCATTTCCCCACTCATGCCGCAGAGCCGTCTGCTCTGTGTCCTCCCTTTCCCCACAGAGCCGAAGCCAGACCTGCCTTTACCTCCTGCAGGTCAGCATCCCCGCCGTCCCGGCTTCGGGAGAGCCCACCTTTCTTTCCCTGATTTTACACCTCATTCCCCACTTTTGCTGCCCCAACGCCTTTTCTCCCCCCCCTCAGACTCCTCCCAAACAACCCACCCCCGATTCCTTTTCCCTCACTGCTCCCAGTGCTGCTACAGCTGTACCTAAATCCTGCGTTTCCAGGGCGATATCAGTACCTAAATCCTGCGTTTCCAGGGCAATATCAGCCCGAAGCGGTGCTACCGGCACAGTTATCTCTCATCCATGCCTCCCTTCCACCCCTCTGGTTCACACCAGTTATTCCCAGGACAGGCTTTATCTTTAGCCTTGACTCCCCTGCCTAACGTTTCGCGGCACGGGCAGCTTCTCACACCAGAGCAGAATAACACCGGTTTTTATTTTTGCTCGCTGGATATCTGTGCCTTTGAATAGTTTTCACTTCTCTCCTGGTGCCCGTGAGGGGATCCGGCCCCGAGGGCCGGCGATTCACGTGGGGCGGGCTTGTTCGCTGTACCCCAGGGGCGCAGCAGGATCCCCAGGGCAGAAATGCAAACCAGAAGGCTGAGAGCGAGCGGGTGGGAGGCGAGGGAAAGAGGTTTCGGGGCAGGGACTGGCAGGCTGCCTGGGCCAAGGGAGCGGCAGGCGCGGCCCGGCTCTCTCTCAACCCGGCATGGCTGAAGCGCCAGCTCCTGGAGTCACGGGATGTCCCGGGTTCTCGGGAGGGGGCGACCTCCAGGCAGCAGCAGCAGCGGGAGGGTTCGAGTGCGGGGTC
>VZTV01051618.1:32421-48121 GCA_013400875.1 Anhinga rufa
GGGAGGATGGGGAGGGAGGAGAAAGGAGGGAGGGTGGGCGGGAGGGTGCTGGCTTCGGGATGCCCACCTCCTTGGTGGGTCTCACGAGCCGCCCGTCAACCAGGTCCGGAGGAGACAGCCGAGGGCTGGCGAAGCGGAGGAGGTGGTCCCCCCGGGGGAAAGCCGGGGGGGACGGAGCGGGTGGGGAGGGAAGATGGGGGGGGGAATGTGCATCGTGTGTGACTTTAATTTGGTGCTGGGCAGGCAGGGCGGGCAGGTGGGCATCCCGCCGGCTTCCTTCTTCTCCTCCATCCCACCCTATCGATGGGCAGTGGCATCTCTTGGTGTCCATCCCTCCTGATTTCCTGCCTGGACTCAGGGCCTCTTGCCCGAAGCGGGCGTTATTTGCCCATAGACCTTACAGAGCCATTTTGGGGAAGGGGCAGAAGAGATCCCCCCCATTGGAGGTGGTCAAACAGTGAGGCTCGCGTGCTCCAACGGCTTTACCCAGCTGTAGGAGACGCTGATGATCCTTCTCAAGGGTGAAACTGAAAAGCCCCGTGACCTCCCAGAGAGTTGCTTTTTTTTTTTTGTAAGAGCCTCCTGAGAAACATCTTTGTGGGAACTCTTGGATGAAATCCCCTTTTCTGCTGTAGAGCAGCTGGAAAGCCATCGGCTTTTAGAGGTGGTTACTTGAAAAGGAAGATCACCCCCATGGAGAGCAAAAGCTGGAGAGGAAAACAGGGGAGGGCTGTGGAAACCATGACGGAAGGGACGGGGAAAAACAAGAGGGAGAGAGGAGCCAGGGGAGCCCAGGAGAACAGGAGAAGACAACAGCCGTAGGGAGCCCCTGGGGAGGGCAACGGCACCTCCTGGTGACACCAGGGCAGGAGGAAGGCCAGTTTGGGACCCCACCGACAGCTCGTGACCAGCCCAGGAGGTGTTTTGTGGGAGCTGCTATGCAATCCCCTGGGTGATCTTTGCCTCCAGGGAGGGTGAGCGAAGCAGAGAGGCTGCAGAGAGATCCTTCCCAGCGGGAGAAGGTGGAGAGTCGGCTTTCTGCCGGCGGGGTGGGGGTGCCCCCTCCTCTCCCAGTTACCAGCAGGCAGTGGTCCCAGTGCCGCGATGCCCTGGCACCTCATCAGCCTCCAACCCTGATACTAACAGAGGGTTTGATCTCCATTATGGCCAGACAAGGCTTTCCAAGCGCTGATTCGGGTCTGGAGGGAACCGTGTCTCTTCTTGTGCCGCGCGATGCTCGCCTGGACCCCGGANCCTCCCACAGGACAAACACGCAGAAGAAGTGAGGAAAAACAAGGAGCTCAAGGAAGAAGCCTCCAGGTAAAGAGGCGATGGTTGGACTGACAGCTCCGGGGAGGTGGCGGAGGCTGCCGCAGCGCAAGGTCGGATGGTGGAAGGGTGGACGTTCCTCTGCTTTCTTTGTTCGTGAATGTAAAGAGTTGACAAGTGAAGCCATCCTATTCGTTTCGGGGAGGGTGGGGAGGGAGGNGTTATTTGCCCATAGACCTTACAGAGCCATTTTGGGGAAGGGGCAGAAGAGATCCCCCCCATTGGAGGTGGTCAAACAGTGAGGCTCGCGTGCTCCAACGGCTTTACCCAGCTGTAGGAGACGCTGATGATCCTTCTCAAGGGTGAAACTGAAAAGCCCCGTGACCTCCCAGAGAGTTGCTTTTTTTTTTTTGTAAGAGCCTCCTGAGAAACATCTTTGTGGGAACTCTTGGATGAAATCCCCTTTTCTGCTGTAGAGCAGCTGGAAAGCCATCGGCTTTTAGAGGTGGTTACTTGAAAAGGAAGATCACCCCCATGGAGAGCAAAAGCTGGAGAGGAAAACAGGGGAGGGCTGTGGAAACCATGACGGAAGGGACGGGGAAAAACAAGAGGGAGAGAGGAGCCAGGGGAGCCCAGGAGAACAGGAGAAGACAACAGCCGTAGGGAGCCCCTGGGGAGGGCAACGGCACCTCCTGGTGACACCAGGGCAGGAGGAAGGCCAGTTTGGGACCCCACCGACAGCTCGTGACCAGCCCAGGAGGTGTTTTGTGGGAGCTGCTATGCAATCCCCTGGGTGATCTTTGCCTCCAGGGAGGGTGAGCGAAGCAGAGAGGCTGCAGAGAGATCCTTCCCAGCGGGAGAAGGTGGAGAGTCGGCTTTCTGCCGGCGGGGTGGGGGTGCCCCCTCCTCTCCCAGTTACCAGCAGGCAGTGGTCCCAGTGCCGCGATGCCCTGGCACCTCATCAGCCTCCAACCCTGATACTAACAGAGGGTTTGATCTCCATTATGGCCAGACAAGGCTTTCCAAGCGCTGATTCGGGTCTGGAGGGAACCGTGTCTCTTCTTGTGCCGCGCGATGCTCGCCTGGACCCCGGAGCCCCGGGGCGGGGGGTACCAGCCCGGGGATGGGGAGCACGGGAGAGGGCAGCGGGCAAAGGAGATGGAGGGGGCTGTTCTAACTGTGGCACGAGCTGTCCTTTTTTTTGTATACAACGGTTGTAAATAAACTGCCTTGGCATTTCTTTTGTTTTCTCATGATCTGTGCAGTGTTTTGTGTGTGTTGTTATTTTTTTTTGGGGGGGTAGGGTATCCCAGTGTCACACTGGGAAGGGGACTGTGGGGGAAATTAGGGTGGGAGGCAGCATGTACATCATGGGGGCAGGTCTGTTTTACCCCAACGCCCCAAACAACCCCAGCCTGGGTTGCAGATTTGGGCAGATTTGGGCAGATTTGAGCTCCTTTGGCCCTCCAGCCCTATCAACCCCTTGCACCCAGTCATGCACCCCGGGCTCACCCCGTGCATCCCTGGGGCACGCAGAGGTGATGCTCTCCCAGCCCAGACCCAGAGCAGGGTGCTGGAGCCGAATTTCAGCCATGTGCTGGGAGATGGAGAGGAGCTGGCCGACATGGGGAGGAAGCACGGAGGTAGCCGGGCCAAGGTCTACACTGAGTCCAGCTGATCCATTGGTCTGTGCACGGAGTAGGCAGAAAGCTAAACGTCATGTCCTCAGTGCCAGGAGAGGAGCTGGGGGGAGTATCTTCTCCAGCCCTAAGGAGAAAGTGGCACCAATTCCTCTCCCATCTTTGCTCGGCCTGAGAGAGGTGATGGCACCAAGATTTAGGACCACCCTCCCAGAGGGGCCAAGTTTCCATTCCTTCTGGGCCAAGGAGGCCCTCCCTGACCTGGTCCTCTCTGATCTGGGCTAAGGAAGTCCTCCCTGAACCTGAGAAGCCTTGGAAGATGAGAGTCCAGCCAAGGAGCTGGTGGTCCCACGGGTGTGGGATTCAGAACCAACATTAAGACAAATCCCAGGAGGGGATTCAGAACTCCCTGTGGACACAGCAGCCGTGCTCAGGGGTTCCCATCACGCTCCGGTGCGACAGCGAAGGGGCCATATCAAAAGGGGCCATGCAAAAAAAGGACATGGAGTCAGTGCTGAGGTGGTAGGGTTCACCATGGTCATACCAACTGGTGGGATGTGAGTTAGCAACCCTCAAAATCCATGTAGGAGAGGACCTGGGGAGAGCAGAAGAGCTTGTTACACCCAAGGGAGGAGAAGACACAGGCTGAAGAAGGCGGCAAGATGCATACATCTGGTACAGATGACAGCAACAGGAGTCTTGAGGCTGACCATCAGCAGACTTGTAGGAGCTGGGTAAACCTGCAGCAAATGAAATACTGGTATGTTAGGTACACTGTCTTTGAATAAACAAAGAATAATGAAATGTATTGAAAATATATGAAATATATTGAAAATATAATGAAAAATATACCCTAGGACTCTGTGCCACAGCCCACAACACCATGTGCATTGATGGGCATGAAAGGATGCAGGAACCACGACACAATGGAAAGAGGCACCCAAGCTGGGCTGAGGGTGAAGAAAATAGGGAGAGACTATAAGACCTTCCTCCAAAGAGCTTTAAAAAGCACCCAGAAGCTTTGAGGAGGGCAGCAGAGAAAGAGGGAGCCGAGCCAGGAGAGCACAGCTCTCCCTGGGGAGAAGCCAGCAGGTGTCAGGGGGGAGAGCGGGGCGCCAGGGTAAGAAGACGGTGTTGGGGGCACAGCTGATGGCACCAACACAGTCAGGAGGCGGCTGTTCGGAGGAGGCTGTCCGAAGAGGATCAGGGTAAGTCAAAACCAGGCAAAGCGTGTTGCTGATGGTGTCAGGACGCGCGTTCTAAAAACTCTCGTCTCCCTCCAGGCACGTGGAGCAGAAACACACCCCACCCGTAACCACCGGCGTCTCAGATCATCCTGCTCCGTGGCCCGAATCCTAAAGAGCAGGGTCAGGGCTCCAGCAAGGCTTCAGAAGCTCATTTTTCTCCCATTGCTGTCAAGGGGGAGAGATGATGATGGCTTAGGCTAAAGGGAGAGGTGAGCTGGATCTTCTTCCCGCATCCAGCTTTTTGCCCAACAGAGCGGTCCACCTCAGATAATCCCCTCCCTAAACCGATCAAGCTTTAATCTCCTTTCCAGTGTTTCCAGTGTTGTGCCTTAGAAAAGCTAATGTTTAACTTCCCTGTTCTCCCTCCCGAGCTCTTTCTCCTCACCCCAAGGTGTTTGAAGATCCAGCCCTCTGGTCACGGACCCCTCCCCAGGGTTTTTTTGGAGGACCGTCACTCCAGGAGCTGTTTGCATTTTTTCCAGTCTCAGTTCAGATGCTTTCCCATCCACAGGACTGGAGACCTGTGGGAGCACGGGCTGGGGACCCACATAAACCTTCTCCATCTCCAGCAGATACACGGAGTCCCGATTATCACACAGATGGCAATGCTTGCGTTGACCTAACACATCAGATGGAAATTGTTCTCGGACTTTCCTCTGCCTTGGGTAACCGTGAGCCAAAACAACACCAGGTCACGTAGCTGTTACCCCAGCAAGATGCACACAGAGCCAGCCGCTGCTCCGCAGCAGGAATGCTGCATGCCCACGTGCACAGGGGTCTGCAGGGCTGTCTGGTTAGCGCAGCAATGTACGGGACCCGGTGGGGTGTCTGCCTTGTGGCTGCACTCGATGAGGCTCTGTCAATACAATTTCTTGCCCCACATCACTTTAGACAGCACTAGAATGGGGTCAGCCAAATTAACGAGGCAGGGGTTAGCTTGAGCATGAAGAAGAGCAGGAGAAGGAGCCAGGCTCGCATTCGGGAGCCCTGTCCTGGGGGGAATCAGACATGCTTTCCTCCCCCAGTGCAGTACAGGGTCATTTGATGGGGTGTATTTAGTTTTTTGCTTAGCCACACTGCTGTGTCTTGCCCAAAGCCTGGTATTCAGCGCATGCCTGGACCAGGACCATCACCTTCTTCCAGGGAAAGCCAGCAGGGTTGTCAGCTCCATACAGGGGGAGAGGCAGGGGAGGTATCCCCATGTCCCATCCGCTATAAGCTATGAGGCATGAGCACCCAGGAGTCCAGGCTTAGCCTTCCCTTTCTGCTGCAGAGCTCGTTTTGCAGACACTGGCCCCATTTCTTCTCCCTCCCCCTGGGAGGAACTCAGGCATCCTCTGGCTGGATCTGGGGCTTGCAGTGATGAGACTCAGCCTGCCCTTAGCCTTGCTGGGGTACCAAATACCTTCATCTCACCCCGTGCAGCGCCATTCGAGATGCCCCCAGAGTTACCCACCTGGTTCCCAAGGGCGCTGTGTCCTGGGGGGGTCCCGTGCCAACTCTGCCCACCCCATGTGCCAGTCCACGAGTCTCAAATGGCAGAAGACACCCACACCTGGGTGAGAGGTTGGAGCTCAGAGCTTCACACCCGGGCATCCTGAACCAAACACTGGTGAGGAGGTGATGGAGACCAGGTCCTTGACTACATGCCAGAGTCCCCTCCTGAAACACCATCCTTTGGGCACAGCCCAAGCAAGACCTGTGCTATGAGTTGCACTTCCTGAACGTCGGAGGATGCCTGGGTGTCCTTCAGAGCAGACAGGACAAGTGCTGCTCAGTCGCTGACCTGCACAGGGGAGACAAGTGCCCGTCTCTGCAAAGCAACATGTAACGGATCAAAGCAGGTAGAGACACAGCATCCTGGAAGTGCCTCCAGGACACTAAGCGAAGAGGTGAATCTCCCTGCCACCAACCCACTTGCCGGGCTCTGAGACCTTTTCTTGGCTCGTGCGTCATCAACAGCAGCGCAGGGACGGTTCTGCCATTTGATGTCCTTCCTCCAGTCCATAGCCTTGTGCTGGTTTCTCAGAAATCATAAATTTGGGCAAGGTACCAGCCGTTCATTGATGGGAAGCTGGCACTGGTGAGCAAGGGTGCCGTAGCTAGCTGGAGCTTCTGCGGGGAACTGGGGGAGTGATTAAAACCGTTCAAGGGCAAGGATGCTGTGTGAACCCCAAAACAGTGTGAAAACCACGCTATTTTGTCTGCTCCTCCAGCATGCATGTCTCTTAGGAGACATGGTAGTGTTGGGTTGACGGTTGGACTTGATGATCCTAGAGGTCTTTTCCAACCTTAATGATTCTATGATTCTATGCAGGCTATCTGTGCGTGCAGAGATGTTTGGGCAAGGTGGAGGAGTCACGTCTGAAGCACACCCAGCGTGTGTCCAGTACGAACCCCGTAACTGTAGGGGAGCTTTGGGGCGCAGAGTCTTGCAAAGCCACGTGTTTACAGGCAACCATATCAGTTATGCCTTAGAAGGCCAAGATCACTTCAATCATGACATCAGATATAACAAATTTGAGTATGGATGGAGCAGAATTGGGACCAATAAGGAAAAAAAAAAAGTAATTAGGGGCAGATTGGGCTGAGAAAAAGAGGTGCTAACATGGAAATAATGAAAACAAAAGATAAAAGGGGAGTAAGTTATGAAACCAGGTAAGGAACACAGGAAAATGGGATCTTTTGGTGGTCAGAGGATGGATGCCTACAGATGGTGGTGACACTGACCTGGGTACCCAGCTGCATGGGATGCCCTTGGACAACTCGCTGGACTCTCCATCGGGGCTATGTCCAAATGACTTAGTGCAAGAGGGTATAAAGGGAAACACTTGCACCCAGGTATGAAGAGCTGTGGGGAGGGAAGGCTAGTAAAACTGTAATTCAACAGGAGTAGTGTGTGGTTCACAAGGTTTAAGAGTGATACCTTTATTGTTGTATTTAATAATGTGCAAAATCAGATCGTAGATTAGTAATGACAATGTGATCATTAGTTAAACTAGGTTGTTGCTTATTCAAGTGATTGATCAGTCTTTATTAGGTATTGCTTAACCCGTGGCCATCACAGCCTTTTGAACACCTGCAGTCCAAAGAGGGAAGGTCGGACCTTTCTTATATCTGAGACGTGCGTGCCACGAGGCAAGAAAGCTCTCCTCCCACCGCTGGTCGTGCCCAGATGTTCATGGCAAGGGACGGTCCAACAGCAGCGTAGACCAGCCCACTGCAACTCCCAAACACCATCAGATACGTCCACCAAGACTACCAAGGCAAACCTAGTAGAGGGAAAGACAAATAATGTTGTTTGATTGTCTTGGTGATATTAGTTTGTAGGATGCTTGGAAGATAAGTCCCCTACTTGATTTGCCCATGAAAAAGTGAGGTTCCAGGTAAAATATTGCCCAGAACAGTGTAAAGGCTACAGAAACCATCAGGGAGCCAGCAGAACATCAAGCAGGAGACAAGCAGTTGGGAGGAACGGTGCTCTGTGTCTAACACATCTTCCTTTCCCCTTCGCAGAATCCTCTTTGAGCTCATCTGCGCACATGAAACAGGAAAAAAGTAATCTAATTAAATATTCATAATGAAACACAGTCAGGGCTGAGGCCAAGTCCCAGCCTCCATCTCTTGATCCTGCGAGGAGGCAAAGTCAGGAAAAAAGGAGGGTCTCCCGCTGCAGCTACAAATGGAAAATTAAAAGACAGCAGCAACGCATCTTCTTTATCCGGAGTAAGGCAGTAAAAAAAAAAGACTTAAAATCATGTCTGATCATTCCTGCAGATCACTTTTAGGGTGGACAGAAAATTAATCAGAAGTTCTTTGCCGGAGAAAGGACAGAGAGGTGAAAATGGAATGGAAAATGGAAAACCTTCCGCGTTTTTTATGTTTAACTCTTTTCACTTGGAGTATTATTATCACAGCTAGCTAACGTCCATGTGTGTAACACAATCCCTGCCAGAGAAGGCGAGGGGCACCGCAGACCTTCCTCCGCGTTTGCCCGTGACACCGTCCCTGGGCAATGTACACGGGCTCTCCTGGCTTTCCTCAGGGCCATCTCAGCACCTTGGAGCCACCAGCCCTGGCGTGGTGGAGCTTCAGCACCAAATACACATGCGGTGCTGTGAACATAGAAACTCTGCCGAGACCAGAGAAATGCTCATCTTATGGCACAAGAATTGGTCCGTCACATCCCGTGTGGAAAACTCGTACGGGGTTGCTGGTTCTTTGCTTCCCTCTGAAATGCCACTGGGTTGGTGGCCAGGGCACTCGACGTCTCCATTCAACGTCGGGACCAGCCTCTGGTGTGTGGCTGACTCCCATCACCCAGTCAACTGGATTTAGTCTCAAGCCTTAAGGATGCCCAAGCCTGCCAAGGACTGCTGCTACCTGGTGAACCAGCAAGCCACACGCTTGTCTCTGCAAAGCCCTTCTCAGCAATCACCTCCACGTTTTTAGGAGAGCTTTGACCACCCAAGCACTTGTAGAAGGTCTTGACGCCTCTGCTGTTGGTTCAGTTCTCTCAAAAGCAAACAGGCAGCAACAGGCATGGTGGCTCAGTCCCTCCAGGATCTCCAGCACCCGTTTTTGCTTACAGCAAACTCTTTCCAGCCCTCTGTTCTCAACTTTCAGCGTGAGGTGAAAGGAAGAACGTCCCAGGCTCCTTCATGGGGACAGGTGGGGCCGGAAAGTGCGTGGTCGAATCATCATGACCACCTTCCTCAGGGAGTAGTAGTCTGTGTCCTTCCACGAGTACCACACGATACCGTCCGGCCCCAGGATCTTGCGGTTTTTAATGGAGTATCGGCCGCCCTGTGATGCAGAGAAAGAAGGATGATCAAACATGGAAAATGCATGGAAGTGTCATCTGGATGGCAGCAACAGAAAACGGATTGCTCTGAAACGCTGGAGCAAAGAACTTAATGATGATGTGGTGAAAAGGGCACGTAAAACCCTGCATTTTTCAAATGGTCCCAGTGGAGCTGGCATCCATCCATCTCAGGCTGCATGAGTCACCCGTACCACAAGCTTCTACCATGCAGTCCCAAACCCCAGCAAGCAGAGGTGGCTCAATACTCGTGTCTGGCCCATGGCACTGAAAGGGCTGGATTGCCTTGGTGTCCAGCACTCATTTTGTTCCCTCCCTGGAGAGCAGAGGCTGGTCAAGCCAGGAAGAATTGCTGTAATGTGAGGACCAACAGCCTCCTGCCAGCCCCAGACCTCGTGTGCTAACGTGCCCATCCTCATCCCTCCACTTTACCTTGTAGTACACCCCACTGAGGCTGGAGAAGAAAAAGCACTGGTTGGAGAAAAAACACCTTGCGTCCTCCTCCATCCATCTTACCTTGTAGTACACGCCGTTGAGGTTGGAGAAAAAGCACTGGTGGTACCACCAGCCTCCATGGGAAATCTCAGCGCAGATGTTCCCCGAGTCAGGTGTGCTGAAGCTCCTCTTGTTGTGGTACCAGGCAAAGGAATCCTCCACCGTCCCGCTGAACCCATCCACGTGTAGGCGGTAATAGTTTTCCTCGTCCTCAATGCTGCAAGCAACAAAGGTGGGACTATTTAACGGGGGATGTTTGGGTCTTCTTTCCAACCTGGATACTGCATTCCTGGTGTGGACACCTAGCAATCACCGAGCTGCTCTGGCCAGGCTCCCTG
The DNA here is from genome assembly GCA_013400875.1 of Anhinga rufa. NCBI lineage: Eukaryota > Metazoa > Chordata > Aves > Suliformes > Anhingidae > Anhinga > Anhinga rufa. The sequence goes on from VZTV01051618.1 coordinate 42,233, forward strand.
CTATGATTCATCACCTCTAGAAGCCAAAGATGTTGTATTTCTCCCTTCTGTGGAATGTGCATGACTTTGTCATGACTCAGGGCACTTGTTATAGGGCTGAACTGGACAGACCATGACTCTAAAACCACAAGAAGGACTGCGGCAGCTTTGGCAAGACAGTCCCTCTAGTTACACAACATTGCCTCCTCTCCACAAAACAAGCATCCCGCTCTTCACCTAGACTGAGCTAATTCGTAACCTGCCCCTGGGCTAGCAAAGGCTGAAGGTCACTGCCACGACACATGACGTCTGATGAGAAAAGTCGGGGTCACCATTCAGAGCACACATTTGCTAGTGGAGAATGCTCCACGGCACATTCAGGCAATGGGATTTATTTATTTTTTTTTCCAGCAGTTTCAGCAGTTTTGGGGTCTATTTAAAGCCCTCAAGCTTCAAGTGTCCATAAGGTGCAGTGCTCCCTTGGACATCCTCCCATGGCAATTACTCCAAGGCCACCCACAAGCATTTCCAGTAGAGACAGGGAAGGAGTTCATCTGGGACAGTCTAGACAGACTTGGTCACCCCTGATTAAGAAAGGATGTGGCTGATGTGGTGTAGATAAATAAAACGCCAGAGGAGAGGAAGGGCTATAGACACTGAAGGACATTACACCAGGCCCAGCAAGTAAACGCCATGAGTAAAGAGGGCAAAAATCAAAACATGACTCTAAGCCAGGGAGATGCTGGAGGACCTGCCCACCAAGACCACAGGATTCAAAGCCCTGCTTTTGACATAGAGTTCAATAATTTTGGCAGAAAAAAATACCCCTGAGCAGCTGGGGACTGCCCACTGGGTCCTACAGCTACAGGTCCTACAGGGGAAGGTCCTACCCTTCCCCTGGGTCTGTGGATGTTGGCCGTGGCCAAAGGACACTGCATGTTCAACAGCTCACAGGCAGGCTTCAACCCAGAGCAAAAATTGGTGGTCAAATCCAGGTGGGGAAGAAAGGATAGACAGCCTGGGCCCAGTATGAAAAGCTCTCTAGACAGAGTCACTCTGACCTCAACGGGGTTCCCATGCCTGAAGGCCTCCTGGCATTGAACCAGTTGCATCTATGAGAATCAGGAAAGGCCACCCCACTTTCTACCTGAAGACCTGGTAGAAGGCATGCTTGTGTTTGTTGTTCCAGTCCTCCAGGTCGATGCGCAGAGAGTAGTCCCCTTGGCTCGTCATCTTGTGGATGTTCTCATTGCCCAGCCAGAACTCGCCGTTGAGGTCCCCAAAGCCCTCCTTGTACTCATCCCAGGTCCGGTTGAAGTCAACTGAGCCATCCTGACGCCTCTGGATGACCGTCCAGCCCCCACCTGCCAGGAGAGAGATAATGTAAAATGGGATTCTCCAGGGAGCGTCCAAGGGTCCCAGACAGACCCCTTACTGGTGTCACGTCTGAGGATCCGTCTGCAGCTCAGCAAGGTGCATCTTTGTCATGCGTCCTTCCACCAACTGGCAAAACGCCGTGTCGGTTGCTGCACGGGGATAAAACGTGACGCCCATCATAGCCCATGGAAAGAGGCTCCCACCTCTCCCATGTTGGTTCATGATGGTGTTCCCCTGTTGGCAGTCAGAGGGTCATTTCAGATCTTGAGGTGGTTTTAAATGAGAGAGAGAGAGAGAGATGGTAGTTGTCGGGAGGCAAATGTTTTGGGACTGGGACAAACGAGAGATCCCGGAGTTTGGAGATTATTATGTACTGTTCCTGCAGCACCACAGAGGCACACGAGCTCTCCCAGTATTGTCTCACTGTCTCCATCTGCTCTCCCATCTGTCCAAATCCTGTCTCCTCTCTCATTTTATTCCAATATTGTAAGCTTGGGGCAGGGGGGACGGGACTGGGGCCATCCTTTTATTTGCTGTTTGTACAGCCTGTCACTCTACGGTGGCCAAGATTGTGTTGATGGTCATGCAAATAATAGTAATGACATAACAGAGAGCACATTGTCTGAACAGCCTGTGTCTTAATGAGCACGTGAATCCCAGAGCTGCAATCACCTGTAGATACTACAACACGGGAGATGCCTACATGTAGGGAGCTGAACCCCTTCCCCCAGCATGGGACATGTTGATGTGACACATCCATCCGGGCTGGAGCAGATCCACGGGGCAAGGGACTGACAATCCACCGCCCCATTTCCCTGACGATAGTAATTTTTCTTCCAAAACTCAAGTGTCGCAACCTTATTTTGTTAGTAAGTTTGTGCCTTGGGATGACGGTCGTGTGCTCCGTACGGGTATTTAGAGAGCAAGGGTGTGGGAGGCCACTTGCTCCCTCATTTACACTCCAAAATATCTGTGGGAGAGGATCTACCTCCCCCTCCTTACTTCATCACAGCTACAAATAGGGGTTGCCCACACATAGCCCTCAACTACCCGGAGATACTCCAGATACCCCGCCATGACCAGCTGCTACTCCAGAAGGGCTTTTCTTTCCCTGACCCCTGGGTCACATCCACTAGTGTCTTGCAAATAGCTTGGATGCACGAGGACATCTCAAAGAGCACTAAACGCCTGTATTTAGGCAACTGAATCCCAGCCATAATGTCTGGTTTGAACTATTCATCCAAACCCCTCCTTTAGCCAGCAGAAAGGACAGGTCATCTGTCCCCGAAGAAGAGCCCTTCTGGAGATGGCGCTATCACTGACTATAATGTAGCCTCGAAATAGCTCAGATATAAGATACAACTCTCAGGTTAGACAAATCCCGCCCAAAGTTCTTCTGGAAGATGTTGTAGGTGCCTCCTGCAGTACCTTCAGTGTCCATCTCACACAGCACTTCAATAGGCATCCCTCCGACCGAGGGCATGATGCTGTAGACCCCGGATCGCCGGAGCCCGTTGTAGTAAACGGAAGCACAGTCGATGGGGCAGTTCCTGGCATGCTTCACCTCTGAGCGAGAGAGCAGAGAAGCACGGTGGTTAGTGCACAGCGTGGAGGAAGGGGCACACAACCAAAGCCAGCATCGTTTTCATGCAATTGGAATGCAGAGCTGGACAAATAATCCCAGATCCAGAGCTTCTTCTGAAGCTGAAAACCTCTGCAGTACGCTGACTTCATGCCTGAGTGCAATGGCCTATTAGTGATAATGTTCATTAGCACAGATCTGCATTTAAGGATGCGGCGGCTGAGGAACGAGCTTCAGTTCAGTTGATTTTGTAATGGCAACACCAAAATGATATGCATTTTTCCAGGCTCAAATTACATTCTATCTCACACAAAAATGTCTTATACACTGATAAAGAACAGGCTGGTTCTCGAGCAACGGTTGGCGTAGATAATAGCAGAAGGCTTTTCTTCTCCCAAGCTGCTGCTGCGGGCTTTGTCTTACAAGGAAAGGGGATCAAAATCAATCTGGAGAACCTAAAGATGTTTTGAACTGGGATATGTCAGGTGGGATTTACTTCGCCTGGCACCAGCCACCTATACTTCGGGCAGGCGGTCTCACCTAGTTCCCAGAGACTTCTGCAGAGGGCAGTTTGTCCTGGTTTTATGTGGGAGAGGAGAGAAGAGCCACTCTCCCTGTCTCCCTGCCTCACCTACCAAAGGAGCTCAGCTGAGCTCTCTGCACAGAGGTGCCTGGTGACATCTGAGATGCCCTGGGCCTGGCTTTCAGCTGTCCTGCATAGGTCCCGTCTTGTATCTGCCAGGCTTATGTGGATGTCTTGGATGCTCCAGAGTATTTCAGGTAGCACTAGGTGTCAGCTGAATGGAGATCCTAGTCACAGCAGTGGAAAGAGCATGCTGAATTGCTCTTGGTCCACGCACTGTTTGCCTCGTTATCTTAAATATCCAGCTCATGTGGGGACACGTGTATGTAGACACCCAACATGAAGCATCTTCATCTGTGAGCTGAGCCTCCCTAGTGGGATGAATCCCATCTTTAGAAAGAAAGGCACAAAGGCAGCTCACACAGGCAGTTCCTTTTCCTTTCACTCTCACAGCTAGACCAGCCTGAAGCACGGCATGGCCTGAACACCAGACTGGGATCACTGGGAGAACCAGGAACCCAAGGAAGGGAGGGAGCAGAAAGCGTGCCTGAGAGATCTCCCTTCCATGAGGCACGCACGAAGGATGAGACCACGGGACTGGCAGGTGAGGAAAGCTCCTTGCGAGTGGGAAAGTAAGTCCTGGGCTGAATGATGGATGAATAGTTGCAACATCCCAGCCCACCAGCTGGAGAGCGTGGTGGCTGGGAGGTCCCGGGCGAGCTGGTGACGGGTTGGGGACATCCTCTGAGGTTGGCACCAACTGCCAGTGCTGCTGCAGGGGAGCGCGTGGGAGAAACCAGCTGTGTGCAGCAAGCAAGAGGTCAGGGAGAGGCAGTCTAGACCCAGCAAGCATCTAGGACAGCAGGCAGAGCCCGATCCCACCTAAAGTTAATCAGCTAAAAGTGCTGCGTCAACCGGCTGCACTTGAGCTGGCATTCTCCTGGCCAGAGAAGTCACTACTCCGGTCACGCCAAGGTATTGAGATAAATCCCAGCTCTGGCTTGCAGGTGGCGGTCATGGGTGTACACATCAGCTCTGACACCCTGGTTTTGCACAGAGCATTTCTTGCTCAGAGCTCGGAGGCACCTGGAAGCAGGTACCAGTGGAGCCGTTTATGCTACCTCCACCACGACATGGATGGCCAAAAGAGCTTTAAATGAGCACAATGGAAAGGACTTTGTTGGTTCAGGGGAGAAGTAACATGGCTTTCAGCCCTAGATGTCACCAGCTCAAATCAGACCAAGGTTGGTAGGTGAAAGCCACTGAGTCATCCCGTCCAGCCTGGTCCTCGATGGAGAAGACAGATGCTGTCTTTAAAGTCCCTCAACCACAGTTGACCAAAGGCTGGAAGACTATTCAGGAGAAGTATCACTTCATCCTTCTCCAGTGCTCCTCCTGGATATCTGCTGCAGGAGATGGGATCTGGGGCACAGGCACCAGACTGGCACATCTGCTCTTGTCTTCTCAAACACTGCCACCCTCTTGCTGTGGACCCAGAAACTTGAACGGGTTGCAAAAACAACTCAGTTTCCCTTCCAGCACCTCAAGGTTGAGCTTTGCAGACCCTGGATGTGGTAGGCCCTGGCCAAAAAGTTTTCCACGACAGTGGGATCTTTGACTGAAAATGGGGTTTTAGTCAAACTGAACCTTGAATTCTTTAATTGAAAGTTCCCATGTTTGCTAAAAACCAGGGGAAACATTCCAGGGACTAACAAGGAAAACAACCAAAAACCTGGCGAAAATTTAAATGCATTCATTAAAAAAAGAGCGTGTAAGAGATAACAGAAAAGAGTTGTTTTTCAGAGCTGAAGAGTTATACCAAAGCCCTAATTTCATGCTGTGGATTTTTGAACAAAAATTTAAGAAAAAAAAATTCCTGTTTTTTTGGTGGGTTTTTTTTTGGATGGAAAACCAGTCCCTGGAGCCGGGAGGAAGGCTCACACAGCTGACTGCGGGTGGGGTGGTGGTGGGAGCAATGCCAATCTGGTTGTCAGAGCCTGAGCTGGTCCCTGAGAGCATCTCACACCATCCACAGAGAGAAAAAGGAGCCACTGAGGGACAGGACCCCTCTCCTAGATGGCATGGAAACCATCCCCAGAGGTGTCCATTGCTCTGGGGAGCCCTCCTGGCTGCCTTGGAAGGATAGGTTGGGTGAGATCAGGCTCCTGGCCAATGCAAAGAGGTTTTAAAGCAGTTTTTCCACACCGTTGATCTACAGTCCCCACTGAGAGAGGCTTTAATGGTGAAGGGAACCCCATGGGATCCACCAGGAGCAAGGGCAAGGTGCTGCCCCTGGGGAGGAACAGCCCCCGGCACCAGCACAGGCTGGGGCTGCCCTGCTGGGAAGCGGCTCTGCTGAGAAGGCCCT